>WURS02448265.1:0-14375 GCA_011762765.2 Rhinocypha anisoptera
GACCTGATGATGTCGACTGCTCGACGATACCGGTCGTTTTAATAAAAATTGTCGACGTACAAAGTTGGTTGTACTTCTTCATCATGAAGTTCCACAAAGTTGAGCCTGATACCATTGAATTCATTGCAAAATGAATATAAATCGCACTATTCCACACATTTTATTTCGTACTATGCGGTGAAAGGCGTAGTGCAAAATAAAATCAGTGGAAACGTAAGCTTTATATTCATTTGTGATCCTGTATATACACTGAATAGGCTACCGGACTGGTTCAAAATCTTTGCTAGTTTGTGAAGTTCGCACGCCTTTTCCTCTGTGTATCAATCTTTGCTGGAGAATAAAATTTATATGATTTTCACTTCCGAAAAATTTTAATCACGACCCGGGTTTCAGAAATGTATGCCATCATCAGGCGTCAATCGCATACGTTTTATTCTCCAGCATGGAAAAATTTCACAAAATGAACCCTACAACCTCACGGTTTGTTAAAAGTACCAATCTTTGCGTTGAACACTGTGATGATGATGGACTTTACACTTTGACAGAAAGATATTTGCAAAGAAGTGTGATGTATCGGTCGGGCGCATCTCTGGGGAGAGGCGATTGGCTATTTGCAGAGGACAGAGAGGTCGCTAGCACGTCGGAGTTGAGGTTCACAAAAAATGTGGTATTTTTTCATCCTCACTGCAAAAACACTGCCGTAAAATAATTATAAAAATTCCCTTTGCCAGTATTAAACGCGGAACTTAAATATTATGTCATAAAGTATATTGTCTTAAAATGTCCGAGTATTCATTGCAAATGTCCATTCACTGACCGGCTGAATGAAATTAAGTACTTGGGTGTGGCAGTAGACGGTAGATTAAATTGGCATAAACATACTTTATATGTAGAAAAAAATTAAGATATGCCTTGTCAAAATTTTATTTTATTCGGAACAAATGTCCTAACTACTTCTTACGATCAATTTATTTTGCCCTAGTACAATCAATGTTAAATTATAATATAATCTGTTGGGAAAGTTCTTACAAAAATACATTTAAGCATGTCGAGATAATTAAAAAAATAATATTTAGAGTAATAATGTTTAAAAGGAGGTATGAATGCTCTTTCACCTTGTTCTTAGAACTCAGATTGTTGCCAGTTAGATACTTGTACATTTACAAAGTTTTAAGATCTTTTTATATTCGTAGCGGATATTCAACCTCCTTTAATTCAGAAAGGTATTCTTACCACATGAGAAAAAAGTAATGTATATTTATCTAAACCTAACCTAACTATATATAAAGATCATTTTTGTACACGGGTCCAAAAGCATTTAATTTTTTGCCTGAAAATATAAAAAGGGAAAATGTGTTCCGTAAATTTCTTCATTTAGTTAAATCATGGTTGTGTACTCAGCACAGTGTTGAAACTTTATTCGAATAAATGTATGAATTAACTGTCATATTTTGTACATAATTGTATATACATATATGTATTTTTTTCTCATCTTTTATCAAGAAAATGATATATACTTTTGTGTATGACTACATATTTTTTGTGTTTTTCTTTTGTAGGCCTCGCATGTTGCGTTAAACTGAAGGTAGTCTTGATGCAGGCGTTACCTTAAAGGCTACCCAAAGCATCCCAAGTATGAATGAAGTTTGTAGAAATTTATTGATGGAAGTAATAAATTTATTATTATATCTACATGCAAGTATGCCTCGCATGAAATTCATCCGTTTTTCAGATATAAGCCTCAAACTCGAGTCTATACACTTTCGGCTTGGACAGCTAACCGAAGGTCGCCGGTTCTATTCCCGGAGACACCGAAAATTGTTTCGAGAGATCTCCAACGAGAAAAACAGTTCTACAGCACGCAATGTGATTCCATACTCACGAACACTGGTGCAAGGCAGTAGTTTCAACAGAAAGGTACTGGTAAAAAAAATGATGGGCCCGGCTTCAAACTGCCACATCTGAGGGCAAGAATGAAGTTCACGGAATCGGCCGCTGCAGGGCGAGGTGGGAGATGAGGGGAAATCCCCACCGCATTATTCTCCCTAGAAGATGCAGTCTCGAAATGGCATTCCTCCCGGTCATATAAGAAATGCCTAGGGGTAGGATAATTAGCACTAGATAGGAAAAAAGGACTGCAATGATCCATCTTTGGATTGAAATACTAATGATGGATGATCATCATGCCAATTTCCGGTGAGTTTCCTCCTGGAATTGACGGATATTCAGAAGGTTGAATACCAGGAATCACATAAGTCGTAAACCCGTAATGATTGTTTAGATATTCGAAGAAATTTAAACCCAAGGGTTAGACGTGGTTATTAGGCACTGAAAAAGCACCAATTGACACTGCACCCTCAATCTTTCATAAAATCTTTGTTCAAATGGGAATGAAGTTGATTGGTTGAAGGGTACTCTCCAGGTTAAGGTAGGTTTTTTATGAACTCCAGGTTAGATGTGCCCAGTTTCATCTTAACTTAATCCCGCTTTAAATATGCATACATCCTACCACCTATCATTCTATCCAAAATCCCTACCCTCTTTCTATCTTTACCTCGCATACACAACATTCTACCTGCCGTTCTACCCTTCAACAACCCATTGCCTATGAGTTCTCCCGATGTGAAGATATCGAAGAAAAATTAAATATAATAAATCTCGGAGAGATGGTGCATATTTAAAAAATAAATATAATGAGTTCCATGGCACGCCTAATGTTAATATAGTCAATTTATGTGTTGACCAGTCATATTTCGGACGTGCATACCAAAATTTGTACTTTTATCATCTATCACGTTAGACGTTAGAAATGTTTACGTAAAACGTGTGACGGCATCCAACACTTATGTTACGGAATAGACGCCGCATTTATAAGGATAATATGACATAAAACCATACTAAACCGTATAAACGTAATAAACCGATACAAAATTGTATAATCATTATGCAACCATGATTTATATTTATCACCGCGTAACCGATTACGTGTTCTTTGGTTCTCTGGTAGACTTAACCACACTACTCGTAGCTAGAATAATTTTCGTTATTCTTGCTAGTTTATTTCTATCATTATTGATTAGAATATAAGAAAAAACGAAAGTGGAGCGTGCGTTCCGGATTTAATGGTGGCGTTTCACCCATTCCTAACGGGAGAACCGCCACACCGTGTGACATTTTGGCCTACACGGCCAAGACTGGGAAATTATTATGCTGAAAGCAATCCGAGCAGAACTTATTGTTGTTACAAAAGCACACATGATAATACAGTTGTTTGACGTAAAATAAGAATTTAATATAGGACGAGAATAATTCTGACGGAAACGTTTGAGAATTAATTCAGTTCGTGCACCATAAACAGTAAAAACAGACCAACGAAAACAAAACAACTTCACCCATTCTCTCGTGTTCACTGCGCTTCTACCTTGCAAGCAACAGCAAGTCATCCTGTCGGCGAAATTATGGGGGGATGCATAGACCATTCCGCATGCGGCGACCCTCCCACATTTTCCCTAACTGATCGGAGTCTCTTGAGTAATCAGCCAAAAGACGGGAGGGGATATCGGGCGCAGTCGGTCGAAAAATCAGTTTCGAAATGAACGAAGGACAAGGGTTCTGCGCGGATGAAAAAAATGTACGATTAAGTAATTGCACCCATGGAAGTGGATAATCCTTTCGGAGAGGGGGACAATGAAAGGCGAGGGGGGAAAGGAGGAAGTGCGACGAGAGGAGAGGAGACGGGGATGGGAAGGGCATCAGGGCCAACCGCACGCAGAGGAGAGGAAGAACCCCATCGGATTGTGCTCACACATCGAGACACAATGGATCGCATTTGTCGAGCGAACATAATGGAAGGGAAAAATAAAAGGGAAGATCCCATGAGGACTGTCGAGGAACGAATACGCGGACACCAAATAAAGAGTGATGTAAGACGGAAGCGACCCGAGGGAATGCGAGAGAAATATTACTGGGTAGGGAAGACTGAATGTCCAAGGAACTAAACTTGCCCTGAACCCGAATTTTGCAATTAATTAATGAATCCATGAATACATTTCCGTGGAAAAGTAATATATACATTCACGGATATAAAGAACACCTTCCACGAAGTGAAGCCTGACGTCGTAAACTTTAATTGTAGACATTTTCCATGCATAATAATTCTTTATTACTATATCTCAATACTCGTTTTATCGTTATAGTTATTAATCGGCTGGTAGGCTACTATAATAGTTGGGACAGGCAATCGCCACTGATTAATCAACTGATAATTTTTCGATAAAATACCATAGTTAATGTACGAACAATTACGACTTTCGAGTGAGATTTCGGGACCGCATTATAGTGAAACGAGATCCCGTGCTTTTCGGACGGGTTAAATGAAAATTGTGTTTCAATCATAAGCAGTAGCATAGAATGTGACGAGTTATTACAAAATCACGCTCCATTTATAGGAAATTACTGCTTCGCAAAGTTAAAAATCGGTCTCAGTCGGTTCGGTCTCATAAGGCCATATTCTGCTATACGATTGCAATCGTCCCGAATAATCACCGAACAGAATTGGCGGAAAGGACAACTGAGATTCTTCCCAACGAATAGGAAAAGTTCTATTTCTCTGCGATTGGGAGCGTACGATTGGCAGCAGAAGCCAATCAGGTTTCATCATTTCTTTGCGGGCTTAGATTTTCATTTTTTACCGGCCCGTAGTACCAGAACAATATGTTTTTCATGCACTTAAAAAAAAATATATCTGCTCCAATCGTTGAGAATGTAAGACTCTGGTGGAATTTCGCAATCTTCGTCGTCCAAGCGATTGGAAGGAAATTCAACGAATAGGTACAATCGCGTAATGGAATCAGGCGTTTTGGCTTAGTGAACAAGAAAGAAGGAGAGGGCGAGGACTTACCAGGGGTGGGGCCTGCGGTGGCTGAGGCTGTTGAAGGGCCGGCCCGGTGTGGTCCCTGGAAGGTACTTGCTTGGGCGCCACTCCCACCTTGGGCGCCGCCCCCACCTTCGACGCCGCCGGCTGCTGCTGGTAAGATGGCGGGCCGCCATACTGCCCGGGGGAGGAGGGGTCGGCTGGCTGCGGTCCCACGCGGATGGGCGCACCGCTCCCTCCACCGTTCGCCAGGCGACCGCAGCTCTGATGGAAGTCCCCAGGCCTGCGAGCGCCCGCCATCATAACGAATCCACATGAACGGTTGGGTGTGAATGGGGAGAGAGATAGAGAAGAGGAGGGTGAGTTTGGAGTAACAATGACAGAACACCTGAAATGCGGAAATCACATCGTTATCAACAGTCAGGCAGAGTATGAGGAGTATCTTTCTTGCCAAACGTATCGGGACAGGATCAATCGCCGTCAACGTTTGGCTCCACTCGTTCGAAACCCGCAATTTATTTTCGAGGTGCAATTTATGGTTCTTCATTCGGGACGAAATCCACTCCACCGCGAGTTATTATCGTTTGAAGAAGTTTCCATTAATTTTTTGTCGATACGAGTGACTAATACCGCATGTATCCTCACTCCTCATCTTATTCCTCGAAGCTTTTGCTCATTTATTCAGTCGGACGTGCGACCGTTGTTTCGAGAGCGAGAGCCCAGGAACGTGGCGCAATTAAGGAGCCTCCCGCCCTCCCCCTAGCACCCGGGTTCTTCATTCTACCGTAAATGAAGAAATTTCGTCGCTCGAATGACGTCGATTCGAGACGTCGACAAATAAGAATTAAGAAATTATCCGTCCCTTATTTGTGACTCACTGGTTAAAAGGGGATAAAACATTCTTGAAACTGCTGAGAAAAATTAGAAAAAGAACCAAAGAGAATGGATGGCGGATTATGACGAGTTCAAAATTGAGGCGTTCACCTGCTGCATAAAAGGGGATGGAGGGTGTGTGTGTCAGGTGCAGGAGCAAGCGCAGGGAGGAAGGGGTGAACGAGGCACTTGTGGACATTCCAGGCTGGGAGGGCAGGAAGTACGAGGAGCCGTGAAAAGGAAACACCGTAAGGAAAAAGGTATTTGTGCCGAAAGGAAGCGGTTTAGGATTCCACAAATTCATGGACTATTTTTCAATGACAGTCCAAAACTTGATCTTTAATTCGTAGAATTACTTCAATAAAAGATAACTAGAATAAGATTACCCATAGTAGAAGTGAGGATGAAGCAGGAATAATTCGGTGAGTTTATTAGAACATTTTATGAGGGGATAATATACCTTTTTTTTTTAGGGCAAACTTTTTCCTCGAACGTTCCCTTGTAGTTCGGTGACCATGCATTTCCGGTATCACGATGGTTTTAAAAAAATCCACGTGATAAAAGGTTTAATGGAAAAATTCTGGAATGGATGCCCTGAACGGAAGAAAGGATATCTATTCACCTAAGTTGCAATAGGAGTTGCCGTCGTATTGTATTACATCTGATTCCACATGCTCAAGGTCTCTAAGTGAAGGTGAAATTGATTTAATTGGGAACTTTACAGACGCAATTCTGAAATCTTTGGTAGGAAACCTCTCGATGGGAAAAATATTACAGATTTTTCGAAATTTTTAGTCTTCCATTATAACAACTTAAAATAGGCGATCGTATATTTCTTGCCTATCAGTTCAGCGCCGGAAAACGCAGGTGTGTCATATGATTTGTGTGCCCGGCCTTCAAGAACGAAGATGAAAAAAATAGCGAGTGTCTGGGGACACAAGGTATATTTGAAAACTTCCACAGATAAATACGTATGATAGAACAACTGGTAAAAGTCCCTAGAAAATCTCTTTTTTTCTGCCTTAGTCATGATAAAACTGCAATTTTGGCACTGACGCGCGATCGACAATCGTAGATACGTATTCAAGAGAGAGAGAGAGAGAGCGCGAGAAAGTCGCCAAGAGGGCGACACTCAGACGAGCAATAGCTGTTAAGTGTCGGTTTTTCGTGTCGCCATCCGTGCATTCAATTTGACAAGTGAGATCTCCATCTGAGAAATCCGTGGGGCGCAGTAAAAAATTATCACTTCAAAAACCATGGATTGAAGGAACTTGAGATCAATACTCTTGAGAACAAATTAGTTCTTTCAAAAAATCTTGTAAAACTTAAAATTTTATCGACAACCGCACTGAATACTCTATATGAAAATGTGAGCAATAAAAATGAATTTACGACTGGAGTCAAAATGTTTCTTACCACGAGAATCGGATGAGAATGTAATTGTTGGTTTAGTTTTTAACTCAATCATCTATGACCGTGAAGGAAAGTAAATGGAAACACAAAACTCACCCTAATAGCTCCTATATTCTAATAAAAGAATAACTTCAGTGCCCTTTCATTTAGGCAGAGAAAACTCCGTCTTTGTCTTTAATTCCAATTTGAGGTAAAGGCCTCATCATTATAATTGAGTACATTTTGAAGTGTTATGAGCTACTCAAACGTAAACTGAACATTTAACGCTTTAACGTCCGTTTCTGATAACCTGAAATTGCTTATAAAATCAAATATGTTGCTTTTACTTTACTTCGATAATAATGGAAAATTTATCACATTTCATTTGTCCAAACAATTTAAGCATTTATCCAAACAAGATACTGCATCGCCGTGCATTTTCAGTTACAATAATCCCATTTTATTCTGTAATATATTAGGATAATTTAAATATATGTTATACAACAGTAGTATCAAAGTATTAATATGTATCAGTAGTATCAAAATATCAACAGTAGTATCAATATGATATTATCATCGAAGTTGTAGAATATGAAATGAGTACCCAATTGGTTAAAATAAATAAATGACTAATTTTATTCCAATTTTTAATATGTCATGGTAATGTAGAAGCCCAGCTGTTGCTTTCTACAAGAGTGCAGAAAAAGGACTATGAAATACATATGTTTAATTTGACTATGAAATAACACGTGAACAACCCTCAAACATCCTAAGTATAATCATAATCAGGGAACAAAAAAAGGAAATTATTTACAAGTCAATATGAGGTGTTTCGGGCCTGTAGGAGTGGAATGCGGTAAAAAGAGTGAGTTAAAGTCGCTTATTCCATATGTGCAATCGGTCGGAGGCGTTGGCTATACTGTATCTTCAAGACCCGAGATATAATAAAAAGGTTCATGTTGAGAAAAGTAATAAAGGATTTTACGATCACTCTTCCCCTCGAAAGAATGCAGTTTAACACGCAAGACATATTCGACACGACAGGCATTAAAAGAAAGGAGGAAAAGTCAGACCCAGTAGGTGATTATATTCATATAACAGACTGATGAAGGCTATCAGAACAGACTAAAGAACGCGCCAGTACGTGACTTCGTGGAAATGAAGAAGAGTCGTTAGCGACAGTTTTGTGTATGATCTCCCATGAAACTGCTTACTAACAACAGCGCGCACTTCTCATTTCTGAGTCACGATTCGAGAGAGCTTTAAGGTATTTCCGGTTGGGGAAGGCAGGAGCTGGGTAGAGAGGGGATCTAAACAAAAATCACTTGGGGTCATAGGGAAATAGGCAAGTTGAAATTAAAAAGCGCAGGTCAACAGGAAGAAGAGGACAAATGGGAAGATGAATGGAACGGCAAACGTGAGACAACGGTAGTTGGAATACAGACGGTAGAAAAAGAACATGATCAGATTATGTTTTACTGAAAATTATCTACACAAAGTTATCCAAATCTACATTCATAAAATCAATGATAGAGTAGTAAAAATATAATTTTTACATTGATAAAACCCTCTTTCCCTCATACAAAAAGGACTCACGAATTGTGGGACACGGTTATGAAAGCAGATAGATAGATAAGTATATTTCACGATAAAATTAACTAGGAGGCCTGGAATTCCTCAAAGAAACAATACAGAGATTGTCACATTAGATATTTCCACTGTATTTATGTAAATATACAAAGTGATAATCTCTGTATTGGTTTTTCTATTCCACAATTTTTTATTTCGGGGCAACCAGATTCGCTTCATAAGTGTAACTTCGGAATCCGGTGAGAAAACCTTCGAGTTCAACCTAATTAGACCAAAATAAAATATTTTTGTGAGATGCGTTCGGTGTCCCTAATTTCGTGAACATAGAGTCGCACGCAGTTGAGCCTAAAACAATCTAATTTTTAGCTAAATCATTTATTACTCCGTAATAGGATTTTATCTCTACAATTTGGTAGAATGGGAAATACAGAAAAGGGTGGATAGCCGACTTCGAAGTATATAGGCGGGGATGCATTGAGAAGAAGTTGGAAAATTACAAGAATACAACAGATCTCAAAATGAAGTATTGAGAAAAAGGGTAAAGATGTAACGAACAAGATAAGATAGATAGGAAGGAGAGATAGTCTTTGTAGGGACGTCTATATGGAACGAGGAACGATGACCCTTGAGAATATGGAAGTGAGATTTAACCCCCAGGTCAGAAGAAGAAGAGGACGACCGAGAAAAGCATGGTGGTAAGGCGTCAAGGAATCCATGTTCCGTAGAGAATTAAACGTGAGAGACATTCAAAAGAGAGATGTATGGCGTGAAGGATGCTGGAATCGGTCAACGCTGTAAAAAAAACCGCTAATAATTTTTTTTACCGTTATGGTTTGGCATACAAATTGGTTTTGTGTGCGATAATTTTTGCAGGCATTATATGAGACAAAAAAATACCGTAGTGTCCCCAGCGTCCTCCTTTATCGCCGGAGACTTCAACGGTCGTGTTTCTTTTCCGCGAGGATTGGCATGGAGTGAATTGCAAAGGAGACGAAACCTGCGGGCGGGGGCGAATCCTTAAACTAGTAATAAGAGAATGAATTCCAGCATATTAGTTTGGATAATATACTATCTTTGTTCCTTCAGAAATTTTTATTTAAATTAACTCCTGAGGATAATATATATAAATATAAATATGTCATTATAAAGAATAGAAAAGGATGTTTCTAACTATAAGAATATAAACCTGCAACCTTCGTTTCGCAATAAGGACCATGGACTTCGCAAACCATGGACTGCAAACAAGTATCCTCAAGGAGAAAGATGGCTACCGAGTAACACTAACGTCGTTAAAATTATCATATAACACGGGCATCAACGTAACATATGCGATTGTTCAAAGTCATTAAAAATTGTATATCATGATTGTATTCTTTTTTGAAATATTTTTTGTTGTCCATGACGAAAAGGTTAAGGTCGAGACTGAGCAAATACGACACCAACTAAAAACACAAAAATATAATGAACTGTCAGATCTGTTCACCAGAGTTACGATTAGCGAACGGGTATCCAATGATAGTCTTTACATTACTCGGATTCCATCCAGGTGGCGTGCGGGAGGACCTCCGAGGGTCACGACGTTATTTATTCAATGCAAAGAAATATATGAACGACTGTCTACCTGGAACAGCTACTGGATATCGTTCCCTAGGAAAAACCGGTTATAGCCATAAATATAGTCTGTGTGTGCTTGCGTACACGTATTTATTTGTATATTCATGCAAACAGATGCAGAAACACGCTTCTATCCAAGGATAATGTGTACGCCATTTTTCAAATAACTTTTTATCTCGCAATTGGAATACTTTTTCTAGCCAATTTCTTTTAAGTTTTAGATACAGGACCTCAACTACGAAATTATTGAATTTCGTCGAAAATGGATTATTTTTCAAAGTAATGCAAACCCATCGAGAATGTGAATTTGCATATTTTTTTTCGGTGAGAACGTTGTTTCTGAAGGTAATACTTTCAAAATAAGCAGCAGTTTCACTATCCATCTCTAAAATAGATGTGCAGATGGCCTAGACTTACGTATTGGAATTCGCAAGTACTTACCAAGTGATGAACTTATGTCAGGCGGAAAATTAGCACGAGTTTGTAAATCAGAAAAATATTCAACCTCGTTCCTGAGGAATAGCTTCAAAATAGCACCAAATTTAGAATATTAGACTTAATCTGCGCATACCGAGAGAAAATTCATGGTGTTTTGACAAGGAATAACATTAAATGATATACTGTACATTGTAAATATAAATTTTATATTATGAAAGATATGTTATTCTAACTTGTGATTCCAGATTCCAATTGTAAAAGTTTTGTGACTGACTATTTATCGTAAATATGTTGCATTCTTTATCTCAAACTCATATAAATTGCAAAATATAAATTATTATTAAATTATAATAAAATATCATAGATATAAGTCAACTCAAATGCATTCTGTTGAAATTACGAATCGAAGTATATCACCATTGTAAGATCAAACATACATAAATAAATAAAATAATACTATTGTTTACGATTGGCAAATAAAATATCAGTAACTATGTGTAATAGGAAATAAGGACAGGGATAGTAACACATAAAAGGACGGACAGAAAATGAGGTAAGGATGATGGAAAGCCACCGATTCTTAAAAGAAAAAAATTTTTTCCTTTTTTTTCTCTTAAGAATCGCTAGGTTTCTATCATCCTTATCACAATTTGTGTTTGTCCTTTTATGTGTTACAATCGCTTTCCTTATTTTCTCTTATTTATTGTATTTTTTCTCCATGCGGCGGTTATATATGTATACATATGCGTATATATTATAATTCATCCAGTCCTTTTTTTTATTAACCTGTTTGGCGTAAAATACAGGATATACCTGGCATCTTTCACAGGCGTATGGAGAGAATATGGTTTAAAATAAACAGAAACAAGAGACAAGAGATTCCGGGGAGAGGGGGAAAGAGAAAGAGAGCTTCGTCTTACGGTATTTCCCCATCATCTTCTTCCTCGTCGTAGTCCCGGCCCATCCCTCTTTCGTAGGCGTCCTGCAACCTGTATCCGAACGTGTCGCGGACGCGTCGGGAGATGCTCCTCGAAGCCTCCTCGACAGACGCCGGTGTCTCGCCCACCCACCAAGGCCGGCGCCCCAGCAGCAAGAAGTTGGCGCCGCCGAGTGGCGCCCCTCCCCCGGGAACCCACCCTGTCCCCTCGCCACTCCCCCATCCCGACGATGACGTCAAGTGTCTGCACAAGTGGCAGCGGCACGACGCCGGGCAAGGCGTCGTAGCCGTCGACGTCATGGCGGAGAATGATTCAGCGATGACCGATGTGCGGGGCGGGCGAGAGGTCGCGGTTTCGATTCCCACCGGTCCCAAATCCTCTTCGGCACCCAATCAGACCTCGATAGCACTCGCAGTTCCGTTGCTGTCGTGGGAGAGAATTGTAACACACGGCACCGTTTGGAAGGCTGCCACGCTCTTCGCGGAATTGGAGACCCTTTTTTTTTGGAGCACGAGGGGACACCAAGGGTTCGTCCCCTAACCTTTCGTTCTTCTTTAATCGATTAGACCAAGTCCCTAGGAGGAGTCCATCCAAGTATGTTTCATTTGTAGTCGAATAACCGCAAATCACGAAAATGTCCTTTTCTTAAAAAACTCCTTTCACACGTTTTCCTGTTCAGTAACGAAGCAACCTTTCATTGAAACTCGAACGAGGAACACTTTTATCGATAAGATACAAAATTAGCGAATGATGACTTCTTTCGATTTAAGAGGCTTACAATGAAATATATAAATATAGGAGAAAGTCGCGAAATGCACTCTTACCAACGAATGAGATCCCTAACAATACACTCACTGATATCGTCCTGCGAATAAATAGGTACGTAACGATTTTTACAATAAATAACTACATATATTGTCAAATATGGTGACTTGAAGTGGCGAGTCACCTGTTAGACAAAGTATTTGTTAGGGTAGCTCCCCCTATTTCTAGGAACGAGGGAAATGAAGTGTTTATCGTCCACGGACACGATTCTTAAGACGAGCTAGAATATACGACCAATATTTTTTCAGGAGGAGAAGAATTTTTGGGAGAAGAAGGTTTGGATAGGTCGTTGAACGCTTCCGGAAGACGCCCTCCTCAGCAGTTAAGGATGGGGGATTCATTCACTAGGAGGAACAAGATGGGAAGGTCAAGGGAAGGGTCTACCCAAAAGGGCACCGCGTTCCACAACGCAATATATCACACGCCTAACCCTTCAGGGAAAGGTCGACCACAACGCCACGGAGCCAAAAGACCGTCTCCTGCCCCAAAGGGCTCTTTGATGGATGGGAGGACGGAGCCCCCCCGACATCAATTCCTACACAATTCACACGAAAACTGACACAAGTTAACCGGGTAGTAATCACGGGTGCCAGGTTCCTATTTTTCTCTCTTCCTCCTGATTTTCAACACGTGAGTTACTGCGCATCAAGAATACCGCACAGATTCCAGCTGGTGAGAAGTGAAACTTGCATCTCGATCCGAACGAATGGACTTATCCGTGGGGCACTTACCCAAGCGTGCTAATTGAAAAGGGGAGTAATTTGAAACCAGCGTCCTCACCGGTGACCGTGATGGCCTCTAACGATAACTACGGTCTTTAACCGGTAGGTTGGTTTTTAATAGGCCAGGATGCATTGCAGCCTCCCCGCTCGAGGGGGAAGATTGTACCAATTTATCACCGTACTTTTAAGCGAGGGTGGCGCTTCCTTTTCCCTTAGTGTCTTCCACAATGTTATTGGACCGACATTACGGTAAGTCAAGAAGGTTTGCGTCCTTCAACAGGAGGTTTCCAAAGACGTCTGGATCTGAACCCGAGACTTTAGGGTCTAAGCAGCTAGGAAGTATACTCCACCGGAGGACCGTCTGCTTATCTTCCGCATCCCCGCAATCTCTCTCTCTCCTTCGGATTGAAGCGAAGTAGGCGAGTGATTGACTTCCTCCAGTGCATCGCGTCTGGCGAGGAACCAAGGTGGTTGGCCCTCCGTCTTCCGCGCCCGTTGAGGTCTCCACTCGTAGCGGCACAGCCGAAAGGAAGGCTACTACATTCCTGTCGCGTGCTCGGCGGCTGGATGATCACTGACGGTGACAGCTTCGAAGGGGAGGCCGAGGATACGGCGAATACAGGTCCTCAGTCTCCCATACGGGGTTTTGTGTACCGCTGGATGGACCAGTGGGTCACTGTGCTCTCACTTCGCCGGAAGAAGAGACTGCGGACGGCGGAAGTGGAAGGAGGGTTCGTAGGGGCGCGTGAGGGGAGTGGCAAAGGAGGGGGGAGGGCGGGGGGCAAGAGATGAGAAGGAGGGGGACGGGGCGCTTACAGCACCTCCCACGCCGCCCGCCGGGGCTCCAGTTCCCACAACGAAGAGCAACTCGCTCATCCTTTAATCGCCCGTCCATTATCCCCGACTGCTTTCTCTCTCCCCATTCACACATTTCTGTGTTTCTGGCACATTGCACACACAAGCGCACACAAAAACGAACGCGAATGTTCCTTCTTCCCCCCCTTTCGCCCCCCCCCCACTCCCAACCCCCCCGCCAGGCCCGCGCGAGACTTCCCCCCCTCCCCCCCCCCCCATCCCCGCTCCTTCCGCCTGGCCCCCTTTACTTCCCCC
>WURS02448276.1:0-14374 GCA_011762765.2 Rhinocypha anisoptera
GAAACGTCCGAAATAATTCCTGTGAGTGTCCTTTTTATTTGTGTCTCTGTTCTCAACTATATCTGTTTATTTGTTTACATGTGAAATGCGTTCGCCGCCACCAAGATTTTCCATATATATATATATATCGATTAGTTTATCCTAGTAACTAATGCAACAATTGCAGTTCTAAATTGGCTTATTATCCGCTATGGAAACATGCGATATTCATACATTAAGAAAAAGCAAGAAACATAGTACCTACACCTCGGAGTTTAAAAATGATCATAAAACCAAAATATGTACCGACGGGATAGCATGAATACTTGTGAATTCGACATCCTCCTATTCATTTCAAAGTGATCTTTATTAGTGAATGCAGTGACTGGAATCTAATTTTGAATTCAATCATGTTATACTGGTGCATTACATGCTGAAGGTAATCATACATAAATATTCGTATCCCGTTCTAGGTTCTTAGTCAAGGTTGACCGTGTATCATCTAAATATAATCTCTCTTTAAATCAGCATACTTCCTACCCCCTATCATTCTGTCCATAATTCTCAGTAATAAACCTTGAAAATTTTGCGGCGCCTAGTCTAAAGGTCATGAATGTGACACATTTTTGTCTGTAAAATCATTTACCGAATCCCAACATACCGTCTTGCGATAGGTAAAACAAATCTTGATCGTGTATAATCATTCTGCGTAATACAGAATTATATTTTGGGAAAACAACCACGTTCCAAATTATTCACAAGTACCAAAACCCATAAAATCTGTCATCACCTGCTCATTATACATACACATTCATACAAATATCAACCACCATATGGCGAAAACATGACAAATGATAGAATATAAGAAGTTTTTGCTTCTCCTTTTATCTAATACTATCTCTCTCCTTATTTTCTATCAATTATAATGTGTATATATAATGAAAATATTTATTGATATCATCGCATTACGCCCAAGGACACATACATAAGATCTCAAAAGAAAATTTAATATCAATTTTAACAAACATGTGACAAGACCAGAGGATGATACGCTGTATCGAAACTGATCGCAATAAAGTATATTTAGTGGAACAGCCAAGTGTTTTCTTTCCTTAGTCGGCAATCTTAATTTTATTATGGAGTCAGATTGTCCAGAGGTACAAAGGGATAATTGATCGATAAAATAAAAAGTAATAAAGTCATTCACAATATTTGTAAAAAAAAACAGAGTATGAATTGGAATCAAACTTTAAGATAAACGAGGATACGAGCGATAGTGCTTTCAAGGACTAGTTAACTCTTGAAAAAATATTACAACTGTACCAATGTGAAGGTGTATCAAATGTTATTACAATAAATTTAAATAATGTGTTTGATTTCTCTCTTAATTTCATATTACTGATCTTGGACTAATTATTAATTAATCCTATTGGCCTCCCAATTTTGTTTAGTGTAAAACTGTAGTTTACGAGACCACTCTTCAAATAATTAAATACACATCTCATACTTCAAGCAGGTGAAATTGTTGCCATATTACAATAATGATTGCCACAAAAAACGGAGAAAAGGGAACAGCTTCAATATTTAAGAATGGAGGGACTTTAACTTTCCTTTGTGAAACGGAAACAAGTGATCGAATTAATTACTGGCCCAGAATTTTTAGTGTTTACAACATGATATGGGATCAATACGAGAGTCATAATTAGGCAACGGAGATCTTTTAACGGGAAACTTTCTTTGTTAAATGAGGTGAGGAGAGGGGTGAAATCGTCATTCGAAAGAATTAAAGGTAGGCGATGATGTTTTTCACGGCCGAACTCTAAAAAAATGTTTCGCCAATTTACCTGCGGTTACGCCCACTTAATCCCACGCATTCAAATGCCTTTTCACTAAGGTGAGACGGATGATATGGTTTCCGAAATGAACAATTAGTGCGAGCTAAAATTTTCCACATTTTCCACATTTCATTTCGAGGGAAATTTTAAAAGAGAGCGTGTCAGAATGATCATGAATAATGGGAATATTTGAACACGGGTCTTAAAAAAAATAATGCCTTTATGATTTCACATACGCAAGCATGCGTACTGATTACTCTGAGACCGCATTCAAAAAAATATACGTGCCTGTTTCTTCGGTAATACTTAACATTTTCGAAAAAGTTACCAAAAACTTTGTCCGTCGAGCTTAAATTTCAACAACCTAGTTCCTCGTTCATTAATTATTTTACGACTCGAAAGAATTTCGGCGAAGATCAAAGAAGGATTTGTATCGCCACGCGTGTTTTAACCTGTAACTTGATTGCCCACTGGTAACTAAATTTTTAACTGCCTACAATTGTTCTCAAATGTACCCATAGCCTCTACGATTGCCGTGCATCCGAATCGAATCATTCACTCATCCCAAATTATTTCGTTGAAATGACTGAGTGATAATACACCCAACCATGAAAAATCCCACCCAATTCCGAGACTTGCTGAAATGAAACTTTTTATGCGATCGGCAAATCCCCCCATGAGTGTGGCCTCTGACTTACTACCCCTCTTTTTCCGTTCTATTTCACACGCCGAGATCACATCAAAGACCGGCCACGATCTAAATTCTTCCCTCAAACATTTGCATTTGCGAGTCTTTGCCTTAATTTCCGAGGTGAAAAGTGGCCTGGCCGGTTTGAACGAAGGCAAATGACGTGCAACATGGTGTGAACGCGATGAGGCCTTAATGAACCGGTGACCCGGTCGAGGAACACCCGGCAATTCTCCTTCTGGTTTGGGGGTAAGGAAGAATGGGTCAGAGGGAGGAGCTCCCCCACCCGATGGGAAGGGGCGCCAATCGTACTCACCACCCTCCTGGCGTCTGGGTCCGCCCCTTGTTCCAGAAGCTCCGTGACGCACTGCGCGTGTCCGTTGGCGGAGGCCAGCATCAGCGGCGTGGTGCGATCCTGCGTTCGAAGAAGAGACGCAATGAGAGGCAGGCTGCGAAACGACCGGAATGAAAGTCGCCAATTTGTTTATTTAATAGCCCTCAGTTTTCTCTCCCGCGATCGCCCGTGGGTATGTTGCATGGGAACATATTATAACAGATGAATAAAAAACGCGGAAGAAGTCAAAGAAGGAAATTACCAGGACGAGAAGGAATTTATGACGAACTTCTAAAGTAATTAGGAAACCGCTTATGATTGAGGACATCCGAAATACAATGAACAAAATCATGGCTTATCAGGAGATACTACAAGAATGGAAAACAGGTAAGCTGATCCCACTGTTCATAATAGGCGAAAGAAAAAATCCAGAAAACTACCGATGCAATATTCCCCTTGACAAAACATTAATACTGCTGAAAAATAATAACAATGCTATTAAAGAATAAAATAAACTGGAATCTCAACGACAAGTATTTAGAATGGGCGATCGAGCAGTGACGCATTTTTATAGCGCGAATCGTAGAAAAATCAACTGAATTCAATATTATTATAATAATAAATATTATTATAATATTAATATAATATAAATTCAAATATATATTTTATGATTTTACAAAAAGCATTTCAGAACATACGAATGAGTTATGTAACCAGAGCTCTTAAAGAAAAAGAAAATATATCCTGAAATTGACGACGCTGATACCCAATATATAAATCAAAGATCATGAACGATATATGAAAAAATTAATTCAAATAAGGGAATTGGGCAAGGTATAATTGTACCTCAATTAGCCCGTTTCATTTAAAATTAATAATCGATGGCATAATATAAACAACAAAACATATGAATGGATGGAGAATGGATTTACATAATATACAATACTTAGGAAAACATACAAAGGTAAGAAATTACAGATCACTAATAAGACCGATAATTTTATTGTCAGTAGAAACAGTAAACGGAACGTCGTGATGAAAACTACAAAAATAAAAGTATTAAGATAAATCAAAGGGAAAACACTAAGAGATAGAGATAAAGGATTAAAAATACGTGAGAGGATTGTAGAATGGAGAAGCGATTGGTGAATTTGTGATAAACAGAAGAAGAGAGCACATAGTTGAAAACGACAGAACAGTAAATAAATGTAGAGATATATTCTACAAAGAAGAATCGGAATCCACACCATGACAATTTTCAAACTGGGTTAAGTCTACGAAAAGTGGATTTGCAACTTTGAAGACATTACTATAATGGAGGAAATGGTTTCTTGAATACGAGTATGTCTGCAGACTTGACTTTCATGGGCCCAACTCAATAGGGCCATATTTGCAGGTGCTATCAGTGCTTCCTGCCGATAAAAATCTGCGTCGATGTGATTTTATACTAAGCCACGGTTGTAAAAACACCATCTCAATAAAGTGCGTGTAATTTAGGAACGCAAGTCAAATGTCAGGTATGTTATCCTTCGCCGCCTCCGCGATCTCACTCCATAGTCCCGCCGCGTCGCGGTTTCCGCATCTCGTGTCTTCCTTCCATTCCCTCGCCTCTGTTTCCGGTATCCGTTTCATGATGCAGAAGATGCGCAATTTTATAACTCTTTCCTCAAGGTTTCCTCGTACTCCATCGCACGATATAGTAAGTTTCCCAGAACTCCAATGGACTCACTTTACTTCTGTTACAGAAAAATTCACCCGCAGGATGCACGCGATCTCTGCAGACAATGGACAACTTATTTTCTTCCAATTTTTTCATTAAAGTTCCATTATCCTCGTTTTCCCACGAAAAAAATTTTCTTATTTATCCCATAAAAGTAAAAATTTCAAAGAAAACAAAATATTAATATTTTTTATTTTATTCTTTGGAATTCCATTGTTTCTAGTTCAAATCCTCCATTGTTAAATACACACAGGCCATTAAATGGTCTCCACTTGAGCTCATCCTGTTTCTTTCCTTAAAGTTCCATACGACGCCGAATTCCATTAAATAATCACGGATATCGTCTTCAAGTTTTCTCCTCACATAATCCTAAAAGGTAAAAAAAGATGTCCCCTTTCCTCTTTCCATTTACTTAGCTAATGGTACATTTCTAATATGATTATTTTCTTTAAAAATACCTTGCCAAGGTAAAATGTTGTTATATCTGAAGTCACTAGATAGTTTAAACCAAACTCGTTATCTGATCCAATAATACCACTATTTTACTTCATCCCTAATCCTGTAAATCAGCAATATAGATTTAGATATCTCTAAAAACTAATGCTTTGCTATATTTTCTGAAAATATTTTGCAATCAGACGTTACTAAAATAAAAATTTCAATATCTGATATGGATCAATATAGAACATTAGTGAAGGCATAAAAAATACTCGCCGCTTACGAAATTGAAGGAATAATAATAGATTGTAGTCTTAAAATTTTAGAAAAGTCAAAACAAAATTGTAAGAGCATTTTTGTATAATTGACTTTTTAATCCATTCGTAAGTTAAAGATCTGTAAAGGACGATAAACCTCAAATCTCACACCTAAAAACAAACGTAAAAGTGATCTTTAAGAATTTTACTGCGAAGTATTTTAAAAATTTTAGGAGTACTACTGTATATGAACCAATCTTCAGACTATATATAGGTTGATTTAAAAATAAATGAATGAGATTCAATATTGAGTCAGCGGTTCTAAGTTTTTTCAATAAATTTAATCTAGCGTTAAGTCTTCTCCGCTCTAACGACTCTCAACCACTTTCTCAAAGCATCGCTCTAACGCTTAGTCTTATCGTAGCCATTCCAAATCCGTTGATAATTCGACATAATCTTCATTACAAGATATCTCTCAGTAGATGACGGTATCATCTGTAGACATCCGTGTATTAGAGTTGACTACAACATTTGAAAATTCGTTTATATATATCAAAAGAAGTAGAACTTCTGTAACACTTCACTAAGGAACACCCGAGGTCACGCTGACAATATTGGAACTGAAACCATCTAAAACTACTCTTTTTCCTTGTGCGAAGAGTAAGTTTTTCAATCAATTTATAAAATTTTCATTAAATGGAAGCTCATTAAATAGAGCGCTTAGCTACGTTACGAGGGACCATAGTTCCAATTCAGGGGACGCCACTGAATACTTCAAGATAGAAAACAATCTGAGTGAATTCCTTGGTGCCAGATCTTCCTCGGAAGTAGGAGGCGGCACAGCGAAAGAGATTGAACCCCTTGTTACCTTGATGTGCGAATTTTCTCATGGCGTTTGACTCAGTACTGGGTGAACTTTATCGCCACCAATCAAACCGAACTTAGGCAGTAATAATCGACAGTTGTTGCCCCGATATTTGCCATTTGTGTGAAGGCTTAGCGTGGGGGCCCTGTAGAGTGTCTTTATTTTAAATCCAAGAATATGCAGCGATCTGTTTACCATTCTCGCCTAATACTAGTAGGTCGTGGGTAATAAATACGAGATGAGAATCGCACGAACGTGATTTTTGAAATCCATGCTGATTGTTACTGTAAATTTGTTTACTATCGAGAAATAACATGATAAACCTTACCAGGATGTTTTCCAGTAAATGTCACGAAGTGATATAAGGAAAACCGATAGTTACTTGGATTCTCCCGACCACTATTCTTGAAATAGGTGTGATTTTCGCCATTTTCCAGTTTTTCACCGTGTAATCTTAAATAACCTGGGATTGACTATTCAAAATATTCACTTTTAAACCCTCGTAATTTGATTTCCTACGTTACCACAAATAAGTAGACCCCCTATAACGAACATTTCCTCATGAAAAACGCTCCATAACTTTATTTTTTTTCTCCCGTCAACACAAATCAACGGACGTCAATCAAAACTCAAGGATTCAATTATAAATGGGTTTATAAAAAACCATTTCCAAAAACTGTTCTTCGATAGGAACGCGTCACAACTGACCCTTGAAGGAGATGATCCTGATCACATCATGAATCTCTCTTTGGCCTATCTAATGTCCCGTCTAATAGATGGTTCTTAAGAATAATCTCTTGCGATGAAATTTCAAACGAGGCGTGGATTAATCGCTCGCCACACTGGTTTCTGATTACCCAAGAGATCGTTAAATAGACGCAACCAGGCAATTCTGCGAATGCAAACTATGTGTTTTATAGGAGCGAAAACGCTGTGCCAAGCATAGAGGCAATTGGGAGGCTTGTCACGGAGCGAACCGTACTCCTCAATCGGAGCAAAGACCTCTTGATGGCTTGCACCGGGTGGGAACAGTAGCGGTGACTTCAATGAATAATTTATAGCTGATTCAATTTCCATTGATGCCTTGTATATACCCCATAAGTGACTGGGTGCTTTTATCTACCGAATTCATTCCTGAATCCTCGATTCGTCCCCTCGTGTTCTATAAATCGCCTCCGAAAGACGATTTCATAAGAAAGCCCTTACCAGGAAGAATACGAAGGAAAATGCAATTGAACGCAATCAACGTGATCGATTCAACTCGATTGTGACTTGTGTTATACGCACACGCGGAACGTCACCGATTTTTGAGAACTTGCTCAGAATTACGGCAACGGTTCGGAATACTTGTATCGATATCGCAGACTTAAATCTAGATCTACTTCTAGAGGCAGG
Source organism: Rhinocypha anisoptera (assembly GCA_011762765.2). NCBI lineage: Eukaryota > Metazoa > Arthropoda > Insecta > Odonata > Chlorocyphidae > Rhinocypha > Rhinocypha anisoptera. The sequence goes on from WURS02448276.1 coordinate 7,512, forward strand.
CCAATGGGGAAAACTTTGATTCGCATTAGTCTTTGTCATTTACGTCTCATCTCCGAAAGTTGCAGCATTGTTGTGATAATTTAATGCGAGAAAACCTCTTTAACAGTAATTTAATCTAATAATCTACATTAATTCAAATGATGCTTTCAAAGTTTATTAAGTAAAAACAATCGTTAAGGTAGTCTGTAATATTTTTATGCATTAGTAATCAATTGGGAATCGTCCATGCGATAAAATCATCCGAAAAGTAGTAAACAGATTTAAATCTACAAAATAACTGCCGCGGCTTTTAAACATGAAATATGGCTAAGCTTCACTTTTTAAGCTAAAAAAAAACTGAAACAATACTCTGAGTACGCTTGCTGAATACTTCCTTGCTCACCATTTTATCACTTTCAAAAATATAAAAAGATCATCCACTTACACGCTTCAATAAAATCCACGCATAAATTTAACAGGCCAAAAACACTGCTTAATGCGATGAGGCATTCTAAAGGTGAGAAAGCAGCAGCCTCCCGTACATTTCCGTTTCCTCTTGACTCCCTGCGTTCAAGGCCACTCTCGGGATCGTTAAATATAAGTAACCGCTTCCGCCAACCTACTTTTGCATCTCATTGTCCCAATTTCAGTTACATTAAGGCTGTGCCCATAAAAAACAAACTAAACATTTACTCAATGACCAAACATTAAGTTCGAGTTCATGCACATTCGTCCGTGATCCAACTTTGTGTTGGTATACGGAAACATTGCATTAATTCGACCAATTTTTAAACTGAGCTTAAAGTGATCCGGAACACCTTTGACAGGTGGATGTTTTGAGGATTCCGATGCCAGGTCAAGAATACTCACGAAGTTTAGAAAAAGTGTGATCAGGAAATGTGAAATCAATTTCCATCAACTACCCCAAATAGTTACAGCAGAAGGCTTATCATCAACATTTTTCATCAGTCACTTCGATTTTCACAACAAATATATTTCTGGCGTTAATTTTATCATATTTATGACCGGCACTGGCTGATTTTGTTACAAATTAGACTGCAGCCACCATATGATATATTATAAATTCTTATTCAACATTATCGACATATCATATCGTATCTAACCCTACTTACTCGCTGAAAACTCAGATAAGAAGAGAACAAAAAACACAGAAATAATTTAAAGAGGGAACGCCCACACGTTTAAATTTTTCCTCAAAGTTTACGGACGAAACTTCCGTCCAAACTTCCGAAAAAAAAATAATAATTTTTTGTTGTGTTTTCGATATATATATATATTGGCCTTCCTCGGTGGCGGCGGGGTAACGTCCTCGTCTGCCAACTGGGAGGTCGCGGGTTCGAATCCCGACTATGTAGATTTTTCTATCTCCACCTAGGGCATTGATGTGTGTTTCGTCATTGTTAATACGAAAACTCATAATACTGTAAAACTCAACTCGTAAAACTGTTATAGTGTCCACTGCAATTGGCCTTTAGTACTGTTTGTGGGCGATTTTAAAATAAATAAATAACTATATGTATATATATATACTCGGGGAAAACTCAGATGAGCATTAATATATTATATATATATTATACCTGCTTAATTATTTAATCCTATCTTTCTCGCTAGGGTTGTTCAGTTTAGGTAAACGGAACAAAAATTCAGCAACACAAACAACACGAATGAAGGTGACCGCGCTCACCAGTTGAACTTCCATTCCCCTTCCTTTTTCCTCTACCTCCCCCCTCTACACCCCACAGGAAACACTGTCCCAGAGAGAGAGAGAGAGAGAGAGCGCACACCCACCCACCCCCCCCCCCCCCCCATCGACCCATTTATACATCCTCACCTTGTCGCAGCAATCCACGTGGACCTTCCCGCTGTCCAGCACTCTTGTCAGGGAGCGGACGTCTCCCCTCAGCGCCGCCAAGTGGAGCATAACATCCGATTTGGACTCCTTCTGCAAGGAAGAAAAGAGAAGGGAGTTGTTACAATCACGCTTGTGGAATTAACGAGTTAAACAAATTACGTTGAAAAAAATCCCAACGCTATTGCATGGTTTCCTTTCGCACCTGGGAATTCCTTCGACGCACATCGGGAATGCAAACCTGATTGCTTCCTGTTTTTTTATTGGAGCATAATTATTTTCGGGGGAGTCGAGTTTTCGTTTAACTCTGGCTCCAGTGTCAGGCAATTTCAATTGAAGGCCGACACTTGATTAAAATATCCGTCCATAGAAGGTCAGACTGAGTGAAAAAATTATAGAAATTAGGAGGAAGGTATACAGAGTACTGGCTTCGCATATTATTCTCCATGAAAATTTAAAAATGAACTAAATTATTGAGCATTAATGTGTAATAGAATTATGAAAGCCTTTTACATGAATTGAATACTCATTGACGTCATTCATCGAGATTTCCATATGGAACCCCTAATTTCAGGTAATCAATATTATTACAATGGCAAAGTCCTTAACCACAACCTTTCCGTCTAAAACTTTAAAACGCCTTACTAATGCACGAAATCCTTACTATAGCAAGATTGCTAAAGCAAATTAAACTCGTATAATCCAGGATTATAAGTTGGAAAATATGAAAACCCGAAAAGTAATTGAGAAATTAATGAACAAACTACACTAGTAAAAAAAATGGTAACCTCAATTAAATTTACCCGGTGATATTAAATTATAAAATGTGTCCTTACTAATAAATTTCTAATAATAATGGAAAGGGAATAGTCACGAGTTTGCTTAGGGAAGTGATGAATCGTAGTAGATACGATGATCGGGATTCTGAAAGAGCGGGTCCAACCTTCACGACGTCACGGTCGTATTTTAACTGTCTGTTAATGGTATTTGACGAAGTTGTACTTTGAGTTGACGTATGAAGGTCTCAAATTTATCTACTGGAAATCCTGTATACATCTAAACATTCACAATATCATTGATTTTGAAAAACTCCTTCCATAAAACTGGATATAGTATGACTTTACCGACCCCATATTACCCAATGGTGACAATGTAGTCGATGCAAGTCAATTGAGCATAATTTGTGGATTTCCTGTTGAATTTATAATTATTAATTAGCCAAGTGGAGCGATTTAATTATTATTAGGCGAGAAATCAAATTAATAATGTCATTTTATCAGTTCATACAATGTTCGCCGCACAAGTTGTCATAAAAAATTAGTAAACCGATGAGGATGATGGTAGAGCGATGAACAGTCTAAAATTTTGATGCAGAATGACCGTTTGCTGTGAAAGCTCCACTGCGATTACTCAAATTTTCGCATTTCAAAATGTCAAACATGAAACTCATAAATGGAATCCTATTGCCTTCATCACTTATGTTTTACGGAAAAATAAGCTGCTCTTTTCATTCGAACACTCTTTACATGCACTTAAGACATTTCTATTTTTTTAAATCAGATTTGCCTTAAACCATAGGACGATCCGCGATTGGGAAGAAAAATAAGCAGTCCCAGAAGAGGAGCAAACAAAAACATATAGCACTAGATAAGAAATAGTTATTTCCTAGATTCCTATATCTTAAATAGAATTTTTCCTAAATACATATTTTAATAGGCCCCGCTTTCATTTTTCCCCTAATATTTTATCCTGGTATTTTGCAGTAGGCTGATTGACTCACTCTCAACAAACTCATCATGAATAAGAACAGGAACACTCCTATCTCCTTCATATTCTGCTAGTATAAGTGGAAAGAAACTATCGAGGGAATAGGTCTAAAATGTGCGTTGCAACAGAATGTAACTTACGGATACACTAAAGAGGATTGTTAAAAACATTAGATTATTTAGAGTGATAATATAAAAAATAATAATTTATATCTTTTCACGCGGCGGCCCAGGGCACTTCTAGCATGGCATACCCACGGTTTCGTCTAGCATACTTTAGAATAATCTTCTGCACTAAAGTTTTTTTACCAAAGATATATTCCAAACAAAATATATTATATCAGAAGTCAAACTATAGTCGTCACGAATGAAAAAGAAACACACTAAAATATTCCCACTCCACGTTTCAACTCACACAACTCTGAATCAATCAATGACCCTCATCCCAACTCCCATTCCGCCTCCCCCTCCAACTCCACCTTTCTCCCCTTTGGCTATAAATAACACTGATTCATCTCCTTCCATTCAACGCCAGGAAACGATTCTAGGTCGTGAAATCCCGAGAGGAAAAGTTAAAAATCCGTTTCAAAACGTGCTTTATAACCTATAAATAGCAGCTTCTTACGCAGGGCTCACGTGGGGATCGAGGCAAGGAGATAGCCGACGCGAATGAACGTGGGAGAGAGGGAGGTGAATTGCCTCTCCGAAAAGTAGAGGATGCCATGTCGTAATGGGAGTGAGAGAGAGAGAGAGACGGAGGGTGGGGAAAAAATGAATTGCGATGACGGTGCACATTTTCAAACCCTCCTGGGCGTGATTCCGGAGTTGCGCCCGAAGAACGATCCCGCGCAAAAGTTAGCCGTGATCCAATACGCGATCTTGCAGTTCCATACGCATATTTGCACTTCCATATAGTGGTAGCAGCAGGGTTTCGGTTTAAGGGGTGCTTCGACGGCAACGCTCACTCCACGAATCGAAGAGGAACTCAATTGGACGAACACCACACCCATGCCCGAGGCGGTGGGACTCGAACGCATGACCTTTGAGGTTACCCGGCGAACCACCCACAAGTTTGACCCCCAGACGGCTTCGGATAGACGTGATCGACCACAATAATCTTCGATTCCAGATAGCGGTCAAGGGACTTGAGGTATGTTGCTTTTTGCATCAGCGCTCATAGCAGCTGTTGGTGATTACAACATTATGTCAACCTTATCTTCATATATCATGCGGATTGTTTGCTCGTTTTTCTTCCTCCTACGAGTGTATCCGACTGTGTCCCGCGCCGAAAAATGTTTTCTGTGGAGAGGATTCCCACCTCTTTTAGTGCAAAAGATAAGACATTTCCCTTCGCAAAATTGTATCAATTCTGCTGAGTCAACTTTTACTTTTCTTCCAGATCTTAATGTCTCAATCGACGTCTTGGTGACCAAAATATTTATTATAAATTTTTTATATGATTTTGTTTGTTATATATTATTATATATTGACATTTTTTATGATTCCCATATGTTGTTTTGACACTACTTTTATTTGTGAATAGTCGTTCTTATTCGTGATACACAGCTATTTAATATGACATGGGTACAACAACAGAATATTCTCATTCTTTCGAAGGTTAACTTGATTTTCTGATGATATTTTTAATGAATATTTCCTTTTTTTCTTTTCATTCATTCCCTTGTTCCCCAACCAAGTTCCGTTCTTATCTTAGTTATTCCGAGAGCTATAATACTTTAGAAAAAGCTGATGGTAGGGGCGTTGAACCATAATACTCTCAGAGTTCTTTGTATCCATTAGGTGTGGTGGTCTAAAAATCAGGTATTGACCAGTTCGGTAATTTTGATCTATAGCCAATCATGATGATAATGATTGGTAATCTACCTATTAAGGTCGGATTTTTATGGACTCAAGAAATAACGGAAATCGTACCCCGTTCTAGGATAATAAATATATAAGCATACTGATGAAACTATTAATTAATTAAATTGACTGTTCCTGACTTCTTGTAAGCTACAGAAACACTCCAAAAAATCTTGCACCCAATTTTTGGACTAATTTAGAGCGGTTTTTAGTGTTTTTTTATATTTTTTGTCACGCAATCGGTTGCTTTTCTTTTTCTTCGTTTGTTCCGATACTGAAGCAAGCTAATTCTAATTCTCTGAAGTAATTGCGTCGCGTGCGGGTTTTGCATAAGTTCAGAGGTCAAATAGCGACGGGACCGCCGACGACCTTCGCAACTACTCTCAAGTGGATTGGGGCAAGAAGAGATCGGTAATGGAAGAAAAGTTGTGTCTTTAACCAGCCATATGTATTCCACAAGAGCCATAACGCAATTAATGATCATTCGGGGTGAACGCATCTGACGTCAATGATGCGACAATGTCGTAAAAACCTTGACGTTTGTTTGGCTGTCCTTGATGCTATAGATGAAAGCACTGGACTCAAACCAATGGGAGCGGAAAATAATCTGAATCAGACGTGAAATGACGCAATAGGTGAAAGAAGCCTAATCATTTCTGTGAAAGATTTAAAAAATTGTTTCGAGCAACCATTTTTGCATATATATGATACAAGCTTGCACAACAGTTTTCCCGATGGCCCAATAGTCTATTTCAAGCTTCAGTGATCTCTGGTCAGCAGCCAAACGCTCTATCTCCGGAGAACCCATGACAAAAACAAGAGATATTTCATTAGTTCCGGGAATATCAGTCAAAATCCTTCCATTTCCGGGAATCGACCCTACGCCACAGGATGAGAGAAGTCCGTAACACTAGTTTAACCTCCATCATAGAACGCCTTTAGAAAAAATGGACTCGGTCAACGCGACAATAACACACAAAACATTACTGAGGAGACTATGATGCCAAAAAAATAATCGCTTCGCACCCAACTAAAGCTCCGAAACTACCTGCTCGCTTTCATTCGTTCAACGACCTGTGAACCATCACAAAGAAAGGGGCACAGGCCACTTTCAGGCAATTGTCAGAGAATGAACGTTTCTGCGGTTTTTTTTCTGACGAAAAAAACTGCAGTTTTTATTCCATTGCATTACTCAATTTACTCATTGTTCGCTTACTATTGGTTTTTATTGTGATCGCGAATCCTGCGATCGAAGGAGTATTTCTTCTTATATGAACCAGTATTGGAGTATGTTATTCCATATAATTTATAACAACAGAAATAAAACTTTGCGTTCCACACGAAATATAAATTTATGACTAAACTAGTTTCACTACACTGTAGCA
>WURS02448287.1:0-14373 GCA_011762765.2 Rhinocypha anisoptera
ATATATATATCATCATGATCTTCATGGCATCATCATGCATCATATATATACAAACGAATAGAACACTTACAAAAAATTGCAGATTTTGAACAAATTATAAATTCGTCTGAGGGATTCTCAATGACCTAACTTGCTGATGCAGTTAACACGCCAGTAAAACCTTTCTACTAGTCCTCAATTCTTTTTTCTGCTGTTTTTTCATTGTAAATTCTACATTATTTTCCCCTTCTCTTTTCTCTCCATTAAACTCCATATAACTATGAGACTAATGAATAGGTATGGGTTAATTTTGTTATAAGCATTCCGCATAAAATATATGCTATAAGGCGTGGTTAATATTATTACGTGGAGGGGCTTCCCAATCTCACTCAGCCAACTGAAAAATCCTAAAACATGCAAAAAAACAAACATAAAATTTCCATAGCTACTCCCGCTGGGTTCTGAACTGTGCACGATAGACGGAAACGCTTTCAATAATTTTGTAGAAAAGTGCTATATTTTCATTTTAGCATGAGTTCGTTCCGCAATAACAAGTCTGAAACTGTAATTCGTACCGGTCATCAATTTTGTAAATAGTTTATATGTAGATATTACGGACGGAGAAACAAAGAAAAACTATAAAGATGATTAGATAATTATTAATAATAGTACTGTAATATAACATGTTAATAATAATGTCAATTCTATCCTTTAACGGGTATAATTTAATTTATATGATATTAAATTATTGATACTACTGGCAATTATATTGGATTATTATTGGCTTTTTTTTAGAATTGACAAAGAAGAATAATCACAATGAAGACTACCGCAGCGAGCATTGGAGCCGTGCTTCTTGTAATGCTAGCAAGTAGTGCAAGGGCCCAATATTTCAGTTTCGGCAGCTGTCCTGTGCTTACACCACTGACTCCTGTCAACCCTGTTCTGGTATGTATTTCGTAAACATTTGCATGATGTCATAATGGTCACTTTTTTATGTGGAGTTGTTTTATATTAATGATAAACCCCAGGCATGAACTATCTATAGCGAATACTTTAAAAGAACCCATAAGATCCTGCTTCCAATAGCCATTCATTCTATAAACGGCTATTGGAAGGAAATTGGAAGGATTGGGTTGAAATGCAATCATCGTATTATAGTTTACACATAATCCCAACGTGACAAAGTTTTTATTTAAAAAATCGAGAATCTGAAATTTATGCTGTTAAATTCTGTGGGCTTTATACATTTTAATTTATAAAATAATGAGTTTTACTTATGCTTCAGATTAGGATTAGATAATATTATTGAATCCGAGAGGTAAAAATGAGTTGCATGTTTATTGACAGTTTTTAATGTTTAATTCATTACATTCAGTTTATACTATTTATTATAATTAAGTTATGAGCCAATATGAATAATTATTAAAAGAGAAATTTTAAATTATTCTAATTAAATTGTTGCCTGGTCTTAAGTAGTGGATAATTGTAGGTTCTTAAGAAGGTGAACGTATCTCTAAAACTCAACACTATGTCTTATAAACTCGATTACCCAGGTTTTACAGCGTGGAAATTCATCTTGACAAATGAAGCAGAATGTGTAACTTTCCACAAATTTTTATGTCTTTGGCATTACTAGTTTTGAACGCATAGGCGTAATTATCAGATACAATCTTGTATCTGATGATGACGCCTATGCGTTCGTAACTGGTGGTACCAATGAAATAAAAATTTGTGGAAAGTTACATAGTCTTCTTCATTTGTCAATATGTCTTATAACTAATGTAAAATTTGTGAATGATGGTAATTTGTTGCACTGAAAATAAATTTATTTATTATTTATAGTTAGTTCTGTACAAAATATATTTAAATATGCAATTGAATAAATATGGCCTTTAGAGGTCTTTTTTTACATTAAGATGTAGCTATTAGTTCACATTGCATTTTAGTTAATTTATTATAGAATTTTCAATTTTGTCTGGATCTTGGAAGTAGTTTTCCATTCATTATTTTGAATATCCAATTTTCAACGATATTCTCTTTTGTTATATTGTCATTAATTCTAAAAAAAAGTATATTCGCTAACTATTACTCCCAAATACTTCCTTAAGCAGTGAAATTTGCTTTGACTTATTTTATGAAAAAACTTGCGTTCTTTGAAAAAATTCTTTCTTCTCATTGGCCATTCTTCTTGTACATATTCCTAATTACTAGAATTTTGTTACCTTAAGACCAAAATTTCTACAACTGATTTATTTTTTTCGTGCTCTAATCTTATACACCTGTTATTCTTACCTCAGCTCCACTGGATATTACCTAATTTTATTTTTCTCATTCATGATATACCTTTAATCCTTGTATTTTAAAGAAAATAATGCCCTTAGTACATATTTTTCTCTGTAGTAATGATTGGATCATTTGCTAATAACTGAATGATAATATTTTCTTTTTATATCTTTACATAATTTTTTTTTCCTTTCCATTATACACAATACACTTAGTATCAACTCCGATATTCCGTATTACTGTTATACTTGTCTCTGATTTATTCTGTATCGTTGGAACCTCGATGAAAAAAGACTGCATTTTATCTCTAAACATATCTTTTTTAAAACTTCTATTAACTTTTTAGTAAATCTACATATATTTTTGAATATATATTTTGAATTTTTGTCCATTTTTTCAAGAGATTTACTTAAGCCTGGAGAAGCAATATGCATTGGATCACTTTCTCTGCTCTGCTTTTCCTCTACTTTAGGCTGTTCTTTAGTAGCGTTCTCTTCACCTTTATTTATTTGTTTTTGTGTATTTTAACAATGAAGAAATTTGTCAAAAACTACAACACATTGTTAATTAGGTCAATCTTGCAAAAATAATTGCATTTATTTGGCTTTGTTTTATCTGTATTTTTTCTTTAAAAATTCTCTTTTTCTGCAAATTTTGATAGGGTTTAAATAGCTAATACAAGCTACTACTCAATGGATTCGTAATTTCTGAATAAGTGAATATACCCACCGTATTTTATTTATAATGATATTTTCTACTCTCCCTCAAATTACATGAACCAATTGTTTTATGTTTATTGTATATATTTATTAAAAAATAACCCCTCTGATAAATACGATTGAATTTTTACCGTGTAAAACCAAGGAAAAAACAAACTTACGTGGGTCTAATGTATTTATAAATTTGTATTACGCTTATTCTATTCCATTATCAAATTCGTAATATTTTAAGGCTTCCTGAAGCACTTGTTTCTTAGAAATAAAATGTTTAAAAATGTTCGTTTTATATAACAATGTAAAAAATCGTAAAAATCTGAAAAATTTCCACAATATTCTTTTCAGATTGCTAGAAGATGGTTTGAATATTCAAGGACCCCGAGTATAATCGAGCACGGTCTGAGATGTGTTACTGGAAGTGTTACATTCAATAATGCATTTGCTATCCGATACACCGCAAGGCAGAAAATGTAAGTAAACTTGATATATTTCTTTGAAAAATGCTCTGAACACTTAGTTACTCAAACTTACGTAACAGGAAGTTAGTGGTTAATGGTGGTGACATAACATAAAGGTCTTCAAATGTTGCCGTAATTATTTCATTATTATTTCCGTTTTAATTTTTAAATGAGACAAATTATCCTATAAGATTTTAATAGAGTAAACAGTGGATACGTAAATAATTCTTTTTTTTTTACATTGTCAGAAATATTAATACGCGAAAAACCTTAAATCTCAAAAAACACAGGCTTGTGAAAATGAAGTATTTTGTAATATTTATGAAGGAGAAGAAGTGGATAAATTTTCGACAGAGTGTCCTGATGTGACTTACTCTGTGCCCGATAAGTCTGTAGTATTCTGATGAATTTTCATCGGCCATCCAATATATCATGAAAATTTTACCATGTAGTTTAGCTTATCAACAAACTTTTTTATCTCTTTTCATATGTATTATGGAACAGTCATATTTCTACTTAATCAGTGAAACAATTTTAAAAACAAAATAGAGTAATGGGAACGAAGGTAATGTAAAAAATTATGAGATTTACAATTGATGTTAAATTATATTGCTTCACTCTAATCCCGCAAAGAGATGAGCATCTTACTAATAGTCTCTGAGAGTCTACCATGCATAGAGCTTCATGGTGTGAAGCGCTCTGCACCGGTCAGATGTGGAAAATGAGATAACCTGATGCCCCTGAGGGTTCTATCGAAAGTGATAAAATATTAAATTTCAATATTTAGAGTTACCAAAGTGTCTAACTTCAAGGTTGTCACAGATTTCCTCTCTTTACTAATTACGCCTTATTGACAACACTTGTAGTTCCGACATACAACATTACTAACGGTGATAAGTTATCACGATGAAGACCACTTTCATCCTGCTTGATTCGTGAGGAAAGATTCTAGATCGTATGACCCTGGGTGACAGTATTCCTAGAGTATGGAACATAGAGTTACGCCAATTTTGTCACCTTTTCGCACTTTACTTCTTCACTCACAATTTCTCTGTTTCATATTCAGTTAAGCTTATTGAATGTTATGAATAAAGATTAATATTAAAATTCATATATAATTAAAGTTCATATAAAAGTTGTCCAAGCAAGGTAGTATAAAATATACTACTGTCACCGATACCTCATAACAATATCTTATTGAACGGTGGAATATTTATCAAACGACGAAATTTTTACAAGAACTTTTTTTTACAAAAATTTTAATAAAAATTTACAGAAATGAGTCATATTTTACTCTGTTCATTTTTAGTGTATATGCAAAAACCTACGTCCACGAAGCATGATAATCTAATTATAATGCGTATTTTACTTGCACTTTCCATTTTCAAGTTTTCCACAATGTTAATGGTGTTCTCCTTTGATTTTTAGCTCTGATATCAGACTTAATCTTAACGGAAACGCAGTCTTCGCGTCAGGAAACAATGTTGGTACCTTGGCCGTGACATTCTCAAATCCTTCAATACCACGTAAGTAATATGCTCTTTCATCCAATCTTTCCCATATCTTTGCCACGTTAATTAATTTCGGATGTTAATATAAACGATTGGAGATAATGTGTAAATGGAATTTACACTTCATCGTTTAGTAAAATTTGAAAATTAAGGACTATAATGTAGTGCATAATTTTAAACCATGGATTACTATATAGTCATAAAATCATTAAAATTCGACATTTATTTTTTATGTTCCTATGGAATTGTTTCAGGTGTGTTCAGCAATAATATTAGGCTGTTCAATCTTAGAGAAAAAGTTTATTATAATTTTATAAAAATAAGGTGGAAAGCAGTATGAGAAAATGAAAGAATAGAATCAGGTAATGAAACGATATCTTACGATGTTTAAAGGGAATAGATTGACTCCATGCCTGGTAAAAATTATATGCGTGGTATTACCATTATTTACTTAATATACAACCTAATTGATGGTTTTTTACCGAAGGGTCCTTAAAATAATGTAATTTACACCACACTAAATTTTTATAAAGCTTCGTCTTAGTATTTACCCATCATTGCCCAAAATTCTATACCTTTCCTCCCCATAGCTTGATTTCCAATTATTTTATTTTTATTGAATCTTTGAGACGTGTATTATAACACTTCATATCATTCCATTCGTTAAAACTTACTGCCTTATTCGGACTTCCACTACAACTGCCTTTGGTCGCTTGCAATGCATAGTTACACTTAATTTATTTCTTTGTATCTGGCCACTTTTCCTTCTACACCCTTCTCCTATTTCTGAACTCTAAAGACTAAAATGCCCATTAATATATTCTCCTCTTGAATCTGGAGTCGGAAAGAAATGAATCACCATTTAAAGTTTCCCACTTGCTTTCTTTTTATTTAATGCTTTTTAAAATTTATATTTTTCTTTATCTTCGTAAATACTTCCTTTAATAAACCATTACTTCTTTTAAGGTGGAATATGTGGCCTCACATTTCTCTAAAATGTTTCTCATCACTATAATTTATTTATGCTATTGTAGATTGATATTTAACGCATTTTCAATTTTTTTAAAACTTGTTTTTTTTGATGCTATTATTTAATTTTAATTTATAATGTTTGACGCAGAATCTTTAATCCTATGAGTAATATTCATTCCTTATTTTACCTAATTGTACCCTGTTTTTTGAAATATAGACTGATTTAACAGAATCACTACTAGCTTTAGTTACTAATTCAGCCTGTTCAAATGGCTTTTATACGCTTTAGAATGTATTTGTATAACCGATGCCGAAAACATGTCCGCTTTTAACTGCCTATTCTGATTTTCCCTTCACCATTGATCAGCTGTCGAATCAGACCTCTATTAATCGAGTCAACTCGTTTATTATTCAACATTTTCATTAAATATGGCTAATCTAATACATTTTCAAAACCTGCAAGGTATACATCCTCTTTTGTTGTACGTTCCGTTACATTCTGTCCTCCTTATCTCATTGTAAGTTCTGGGAATAATATTTGACTCAAAAAGAACGATTCAAGAGACAATACAGGTCAATAGGAGATACTTATGATGTCATACAAAGAGGTTTAGAAGCTTAAGAAAATACATCAATTAATAAAATAATAATGTTATTTTGAACTGATCTAACTACAGCTATTCCATGAAGTGGATTTATGAAACAATTATGATGATATATTGACTGATAATTTAAAAGTTTATAAAATGATTTTGTTGTGTTTAAATTAGCGTGGCACGCATTTGTCTTCCGATTTACTGAAAATCAACAGTTTTCATCTTAATTAATGAAGAGATTGTTTAGATCATTGTATCTTAAGGTAGTTATCTATTTCGTGTTCCATTCCATTGTCAGTTTTTAGTTTGATTTTTAATTCATAAAAATTAAGTTATCAAAATCTCTAAGAAAGTTTTGAAGACAATATTTCTTATATTCAATACATTTAATTTTTCTACTTGATTCATCAAAGGAATTCCACATGAGTGGCTCTGTAAACTCAACTAGAATTCTATCTCTTAAGTCATACTTAGACGTTTTAAGCAATACATTATTTTGGAATTTTCGGTGTTTAAAACATATTTTTTTAAATGACTTACCCTAAAGTTATGCTAATTTAATTGTGTGTCTAGTCTCTAGGTCAAAGTCATTTGTGTTCACCATCATCGGCATGGATGGATCCGTCATGGGCAACAACGTTATTGCACCTACTTTCATGACTCTCTACACATGCAGATCCTTTGGAATTGTCAGATTAGGTAAGGATTTAATTTATATTTTACTTGAGTTCAACTCAGCAATGAAAATACGTGAGATCATAACCAATAGAGCAATGAGGATTGATTATGAATTTACAGAACCCAAGTAAATGTGAATTATGAGCATATTTATTCAAATTAGGATTTTTTCTTGCAACTAGTTTCCCTGAATTTCAAATAATTCAGTTTTATTAATGGATAAGTAATTATTTTTAAAAATCTATTTAATAACTGGCTCAAGGAAACCATTATTTAAATAAAAAATAGAATGTTAATATTTTATCTCAAGGAATTGATCTATTTCTTTATAATTAATAATTAAGTACTATTATTAATTTATTTTCTATATTGTTTAATTTTGCTTTTAATATAATTTTAACTGTTATTCTAATCAAATTGCAATGTTACTTTTTCTCTAAGTGAATTTGCATTAAATGAATTTAAGTGAATTTTTAATTAAGTGAATTTTTCTCTAAGTGAAATTGCAATGTTACTTTTTCTCTAGAATGAACTCTCAGAAGTATTTTCTTCCTTAAGAAAAGGGAGTAACTGTATGTAAAGTTTAGATCTACCGTAAACTTTTCTTAATACCTATCATTTGATAAACTAAATTATTAGCTTCCTTGACAATCAAGTGGTTGATTGGCATGGAAGCTGCTGTATTTTCTAATATATCAATTGTTGGATTATTCTAAATGCTACCTAGTTTCAGCTACATATTTTGTAATCACTGAGGAAGAGGCTTACAAATATACAGCTACAGTCTCCAATGTATAGCTCTGAAGCATCTATTTTATGGCATAATATACTAGACCAGTTTAACTGGGAAGCTTCTGAGGGGAACCTAGTTTGTTATTGGAGAAAATAATAAACAACGGTGAAGGATTGGCAAATGATAAAAGCTTAAGTTTTATCTGGTATTACCTAAATGAGGAAATACGATTTCCACTATAATAAATTTAGGAAAGGAAATGGTAAGAGGGTAATGGTTTGTAAAGATTACCTGAAGGACCGCTTAGAGAAAGAGAGCAGAGAGCAACAAAAAGCAGCAGCTGCCTCTATGTGTAGATTAAAATGGGACTGTAAAGTAAGTTAAAACAGTTGTCCGCCCAAATACAAGATCGGAAAATTTACTTATTGGTTTAAATATGATGAAGAGATTTTATAATATTATTGGGTAAACTTACGAGGAATAAATTGTCCAAAAGACTTTGTTTGATCGATAATAACAAGAGTTCCGTAATTTTTCTTATAATTTAATGAACAATGAATTTGATTTTAAGATTTTTATCTTAAATATTAGAGAAGAAGAGAAATTAGGAGATCAATTCGGCTGCGGAAAATTCAGAGAGGCACAATGCAATAACTTTAAGGGTCAATAACAAAGTGATTCTATAATAAATTAATTAAAATACAACATGATCCAGATAATATTGGTAAAAGTAGTAAATGGAATACATTGGAACGGTAAAAAATACTCTAATTTTTTTGTAACTGAAGACGTCAATTGAAGGCCAAGTAAAGAAATTTTAGCTACGATATAGGAGTAGATACCAATTGTTTGGTAAATTAAAAAAAATAGGAATAGTGAATGGAAAAGAGCTTGGATGTAATAAAAGGTAGAGTGTTGTGTAAGCTGGACACGACTGAGGAAAGAATAGAGATAACATGACGAAGAGCACAGCGTATAGGAAGATGAAGAGGGATTTATTGCAGTGTGGGTTATGAAAAATTATACTAGGTACGGCGCAAAAGGAAGAGACTTCTCTAAGAGAGTAGGTTTCTCATGGATATGGGATCAATGTTTAGGGGTGGATTCAAAAGGGATATTTACAGTGAAGGAAACGTAAGTTTTTAATGGTATATTATTTTTTATAGTAATATAATACTTGAACAATTTTTTATAGTAATTTAAAACAGAATTCTTACTTCTGAAATAATAACATTTTCTTCATTACAGAAACGAGTTATATCCTGACGACTCAGAGAATTCCTGCACCAGCCACAGTCTCAGCAGCGCAAAATACATTGATTGCAAGAAATCTACCTGTTGACAGTTTGAGAACAGTCGATCAAACAAACTGTTAAAACAAAGGAAACTCGATCATGTTGGATTAAAATTGAATTTATTTATGAATCTCTATCACAAGACTAAGTACAACAATGGTTGCGATTCCAATGACCACGAAAACAACAATCATGTTCGCCGGATTAGTCTTAATAAGAACCAACTTTTGCTCAATAGTTGATTGTCGAAGACGTTATAGAAAAGGATATTTATTGTATGCATTGGAGTTTTAACCATATTAAATGTAGAAAAGTTGGACTTTTAGACATTGGAAAACGATTCCAAACCACTCTGTCGCTGCATTTTCATAATCGATATCATGGATTTGTTAAGATGTTTTCATCATTTTGTTCGGTGATATAACACCAGTAAAGGTATGTGTAAATTAATATTAAATATTTTATCTAACGATGGTATTTTCATTCTTTCAAACTGAACATCGCCAAAAAATGAGTGTGTCTGAAAGAGAAATAAGGATAAATTAATGATAAGAATAGTAGATAATAAAATCATAATGTATTTTTCACTTCATTTTACTTCGAAATTGCGTACATTTTTTGTAAAGCTAATCCTCCCATTTGATTTTGCTGTCCATTAAAATCTTTTTTTTTCATTTGGTGTTTAAATCAAAGCCAAAGCCGAACATGGCTGAAAAATACAGATTTGGTAGCTCCCTTAAGTGCCTTTATGGAGTACGGAGTATAGAAAGTAAAGGTTCTTTTTAGAGCAGAAAGGACTGCCATTGTCAGGATATTTGAAATTGTGCGTCTCAATAGAGAACTATGTAATATTCATTCTTAAAGATGTTTGCATTTGGAAGCATGGAGATTGGAATCGCCTGTGCATTCAAACGATTTCATTGCACATTTCCAGATTTCCAATCTCATGGCCACGATCGAATTTCCTCTCCAGAAGACCTTCTGGGAAAAGAACATACGATACATGGAGTAGGTGAGCAACTGAGAGATGAAGCTTTACATTTCCAGTGTCATCTAATAATAACAATGGTTTTTTTAAAGAGAATAAAATAAAATCACCGGTTTACTTATATGTTCCATAATTTCGTTCCTGCTAGATTTCGATAAACTCAATATTTTTATACTATGTTATTAAATATTTCCCAGAAAACGTAATATAGCCCCATTTTATGGCTTTCGGAAAATATTTGAAGCAATAATTCCCTAGGATACAAACAAAAATTTATAGGGTTGAAAAGAAAATGATATAACTTCCGTTATATTATTTGTGTGTCATGCCAAACAAGACTCTCCACTTCATTAAGTTTTTCATCCTATGTTATAAACTAAATTTTAGATACAAAGACGGAGCCATTTCTCCTATTGTGTATCGAAAGACGTTTTTAAAAATTATGCTATTATAAATACTAAAATTTTGAATTGATATGTTTATACTGCCAACCATTTTGTAGTAGCCTAGTAGGTTAGAGAACTTAGCTACTAACGGGGACCGTGGTCCAAAATCCGGCGACGTCTCTGGGCACCAATAGCTGAGCCCATGATGAGCGATTTTTTTGGCCCTAAATCTACCCGGGAAACCACGGGCGGCACAGTGAAAGAAATTGGCCCCTTTACCATAATGTGTCATTTTTAACATACTCCGTTGGACTTAGTACTAGGTGAGCTTTATCCTACCCTATCAAAGCGACCTTAGGGTTGAAGCCTGTGGTTTGCTTTATGCTGATGTATATATGGAGAATAGAAATAGATGTAACTGGTTGCTATTTTTTCTATTAAATTAATGCCGCGCTGATTTACTTGGGCAGGAGGAATTCATCGGATGATTATCAGAGGTTTGTTCAACTAGTGAATATTAATTCAGCAGGTTTCTAATAGATTAACCGTACACTAAATGCTTTATCCTGTGATATAACATTTTCTAATTTTGTAGATTTAAATATTTTCTGATTATAAGTAACACGCATGAATGTTGGGATGTAAATGAACTCTAGTTATACAATGGGAAACCTTCGATTTCAATATCGGAATCCCATATTTTAATTCAAATTCGTTGCCTATTTGATTATCCCTGTAGATCCTACATTTTTTCCAAAACACGGGCACATGAATACTGAAGAATACTGTCAAAGCAATTATGGATCACTTCAAGGAATATATATTTCCTTAATGTGATATTTTTTAAAATTTTCAGTGAAGGGCATATTTTAATAAACTTCACTATAGACATAAAATATTTCCCTATCCATTCATACATCTTTGCTATCCTCTCCCATACCATGTAAAATTCTAATTTTTTTCTTAACTATAAACATTCTATCCCCTTATCGGTCTTTAAATTATCTCCGTGTCTTTCCATCCACTTTTCCGTTATCAACAACATATTACGTTATCCCCACACATGCTTGTAAGTCCTCTGATTTGTGCTCAACTTAGTTTCCATTAACAGCTGTTCTCATGAAGGAATACTTTCAGTACAATATCTCAGAAGTGACTTAATCACGGTTCATACTTTTGGAACCTTGCTCAATTTGAGAGATTAAGTAAACCTTCAATAACTGACGTTTTCCTCGCTTATAGGTGAATGTCCTTCTACAGATCGAAGAAAAAAAGTCCTATAGTGGGTGCTAAATTCAATATCATCTCGTGATTACGGAACTACGGGAGACAGTAATGAGGGAGGATATTTGGAGATAAATCGCATTCGTGTCACATGTAGTTTTATTATAGTATTTATTCATAGATATTTATTAAATGACTTGAATTGATAATTAAATTATACTGCCATGAAATTTATTATGCGTCGGATCATGTGGCCATCATGAATTAAGAGAGAAAATTACTTTGATCAAGAGAAAAAATATGCCCAAAATGAATTATAATGATGGAAAATTTGTTAATTTTTGGCATCAATTATAATATAGCATGACGTATGAGTTGACTCGAGGGATAGGTTTCTAATGAGAAAGCAGTACGAAACACTCATTTTAAAAGTTAATTACGTGGATAGAATATTACTTCAGAGAGAGGAACAGGTTCGGGAATATGGTGAAAATTTACATTTTGACTCATTGTTTAATGTACTAATGTACAGAGGGCGCTATAATTTATCTAGGAAAAAACAAGAAGACAAAGTAATTGACTCAGTAATATCTCCCGTTAATGGAAACACATCCAGTCATTCTATGTAGCTAGCTTTTAATATCTCCTGTGAGAACACATGGTATTGAAATAAATTTACGCTGGATATACAAAGAATTGTAAAACTACCTTCATCACTCTGAAAATCTGTGATAACTGGTGGGAAACTAATTTTTCCATAGAAAAGTTCCACTTGTTCTGTCATTGCTATAAGTGCCTTAATGGCTCAAGCTATAACAAAGACAACATGTTTTAATTATATTAATTTTTCTGAAACGTGACACATCTCTTTTTACAAGGGCATAAACTCATACCTAGATCTCGTGTTGAACTACGTGACCACGGAAATATTCCATTTTTTTTAAATCTCTTTAATTTTTATGCAGAAAATTTATTTAAATTCCATTGATAACTTAGGCCATAAAGTACTCACTTAGTATGAATATCATTTAGGAAAAGTATATTAACTCGAACCGAGATTAAGCTGCTCACTTTTCATTTCAAGATATATCCATTAAGAAATTTATGGATCAATCTAATGGGCTCTAAATATCAATCGTATTTATTGCAGAGGACTTAATAAATTTCTGGCCCATAAAGAGACTTTATTGTTAGTTCCGAGGAACAGTGAAAATCTTATCGAAGTTTATTAAAATAATTACTTGAATCAGGCTAAACACTTGAAAGGACAGTATTTTTTTTTGTTTTGCGTTGTTAGTACGTACATAACGAAAGAGAAACCGCAAATTACAATAGCGTTCCTCAAGTAATTTGTCCCGTGTTTTTCAGATCAACGTGTTTTAATTGTTTTATTTGAATTACAATAAGAAAAAGTAATTTAGTTGGCTATTAATTTCATTATGGTCAAATATATCGTTCACAGAGCTATAAAATATAAATGTTCTATCTACAGAGGTTAAGAATGATTTATCATGTTACAATAAAAGGATTTTAGACAATAATATAGATATTATATACATGAAGTAAAAGATTCAACTCCACCTCATTATTTATGATAAATTTTTCGCTATTGACATAAACAAGAAATTTCAAGCTTGGCACTTTTTGAAGGAAGGATTTTAATTGATTTGAACGTTTAATTCATCTTGGGAATAAGATACATTTTTTTCTTATAGAAAAAAATAAGTTTCCTTTACTGTAGAGAACTAAATGCTCCATTATTTAGTCACATAGTAGCAGTTCACATGCTCTTTCTTTCTTTATGCAACCTTAATTTGCATGTAACTCAACAATTATTCGAAGTTAAAGTTTCGTCTTACATTTAAGTACGTCTCGACGGCTATGGTCATTTCGTATCTCTTCCAGTAACAGAACAACTCAATCTGGAAAAACACAACACCCATGCCCTGGGCGGGATTCGAACCCGGGACCTTTGGGTTAGCTGACGAGTACGCTACCCACCAGGCTAACCTGGTCGGCGCCTCTTACATTCAAGTATTCACTAAAGAATCAATGGATTAGATGGTATTTAAACGGCATACATTCATCCAATGACGAGTCTTCAGCTTTCGTGAATTGAATCTTATATATATATTACATTAAATTGAATTACTACATTAGATCATTACATTAAATTGAATATTTTATATACATATATGTATATTTTATATAAATAATCTTAAAGAATTAATAATTTTAAAGAAACAGTCAAATTAAATTGAAAAGTAAAATATAACTAATTCATTCCCTATACTATCTATAAATTAATTATATATAGCCTGCATAGGGATTTAACAAAGTTGACTATAAATAAATGTATATGTGAGTGTATGTATATACCTACATATATATATATATATATTGGAAAATCTCAGATGAGCAGCAACAACGAACACACGCACACACTTGTAGACATTCACACACAGAAACAATAAAAGTCTATCTTTTTATTGTTTCTGTGTGTGAATGTCTATAAGTGTGTGCGTGTGTTCGTTATATATATATATATACA
>WURS02448298.1:0-14373 GCA_011762765.2 Rhinocypha anisoptera
GACTCTCGTCCTTCCTCCGTAGATACTTCCGTCTCCGGCCGTCGTCACCCAGTTTGCTGTCGAGATACCACCACACGTTCTTGACTTCCTCTAGGGAGCCGTGAAGGAGGGACCGTTCCCACACGGCGGTCATGGCGCACTCTCCGCCCTCTTCCCTGAGCAGGCAGTCGGCCAGGTCATGAGCTTCGAAAATGGAATCGAGGAGAGAGGTCAGCGCGTAGAAGTCAAGTTCGCCAATGGAAGAGAAGGTCTTCCTGTCGATGGCCCGGAAGGCCTGACGCAGTGCGTGACCGAAGACGTCGATGCGTTCCCGAAGAAAGGTACCCACCTCGCAGATGTGTATCCGTGTCAACCCCAGGCGCCCGGAGTAGAACATGCAGGCGGGGATGAGCCAGGTCAGTCCTTCCTCCAGAATAAGGTGCCCCATCTCTTCTTCCAGGTGGAACTGGCAAGCCAATTCCAGAAGATACACTAACAGCTCTAGGTAATCGGGTGAGGAATGGGATGACAGATCGCTCAGGCAGTAGGCGGCGAAGGTGAAGACATTAGCGTAACCAGCACCATGCTGTCTTCTCCACCTGTTCATAGCAATGCAGAGGGCATCCTGGGGGTGCCCATCCTTTCCTCCGGGCTCAAGACTCGCCGAGTCCCGGTCGTCCAGCAACGGCCTTGCCGCTCGATCCCCGAAGGACTCCAACAAGAATGTGAGGCACTCCAAATGACATCCTAGCACATGGGCATAGAGGCACCTGCGGATAGCAAGTTGTGCCTCCGGCTCAGGCAGGGCCTCCAGATCAAGCTGCGACCTGTCCTGCATCAGAAGAACTTCTTCACTTCCATCTGGAGTCAGGACACCCCGGGACAGCAGCCTCAAGACATCCTCAACGAAGGACCTCACCCCGGAGAACTTGTCCTCCAGAAACAACCTCCGGAGCCAGAACCTGGTGCCATAACCCTTTCCTGCCTTCCTAAGGAGCCACTTGGCGAAGAAGAACTCGACAAAGGTTGAGTGCACGAAGCGGTAAGACAATCCGGAGACGTTGGTGACCAGCCCGATCGCCTGGGCGATCACAAGGCCACTCCCCATCAGGTGATAGGTCTTCTCCTCCTGGAGGCAGTGAGCAGAGATGTCCTCTACCACATCCATTGCTGTGATCTGTCCCATTTTGGTCAGAATTTCCCCATGCATGTTGCTAGGAGTGAGGGCCTTCTCCCGGGTGAATATCTTCACCTGGATCTCAAAGAAGCGGGTGTAGAGGTGTCCACGATTGAGAATCTGCTCCATATGGAAGGAGTCCTCAAATAGGATCAGTCCCAACATCTGGAGGTGTAGGGGAATACCAGTGAACTGATCTCTTGCCTCCGAGAACATATTCCATGATGTCTGCCGGATCAGCCTCAGGACAAAGGTGTTGAATTCAATGTGGACACACCTGGCAGATAATGATAAGGGGGTCACTGCTCCATTTCAAAACATGGATATGTGGACAAGTGACTTCCCATGGCTACACATCAGTGATAAAATCTCAAACAACACCGATCTGTTATTACCATGAGATAAAAGGAACAGGATACAGAAGAGTATGCCTAAGGAACCCCACCCATCATCGAATATGGATCACCAGTATGGGATCCCTGCCTTGTGAAACAGGTTGAAAAATTTCATTGGGTTGAAGATTCTTGAAGAAGGGAGCCAGCATGACAGAAATGTGGTAGAAGTTAGAGTGTGGAACACTTGAGGTCAGAAGGGTAACAGTATGCCCCATTGGGGACATATTTAATGCTGACATATACCTGCTTGGAAGGATTTAACTGGAATAATTGATAAGGCAAACCTTTTGCAAGAAAACATCATTCATGCAAAATCAAATCACCTGGGTAGGTCTGAAGCACACAGGGAAATTACTCTTCAATGGCAGTGTAGATGATTGGAATCCATTGCCGGAAAAAGTGTGGGATCATTTTCCTGGGAATGTAACTATTTTACAGATGCTTAAAAATATAAATTCTATTATGTAGTTGAATTCATTAAAGCATATGAGACATTATTTTATAGTTAATAAAATTGTTTTTTTTACATTATGATTAATTGTGATATATAGGATTTATTAAGGAGTATGGGGAAATTAATTGTATTATCTTTAAATCTTTATCTTCTCAGTTGGACAAACAGACTAAAGAGAGAGACAAAATAAGTAAGAAGAGGGTGATAATGGGAAATGAAAGATAAGTGAGAGAATGAAGAGATACTGGGAAGAAATGAAAAAAACATCAAAGAGTTCTATGTAGTCCATAAGATGACAAATTTAGCAAGAGGAATAATAAAAAAATGAATTTCAGGATGATCTTGTGCTCTGATGTGAATTTAATATGCATTCCATCAGTTAAACCTGGTATGATGATGTAACAATTTTGTCTTTATTTATGACAAAATTTAGACTTTGAGTTTCTCTCTCACATTTTACCTGTTTTTTGCAATAAGAAATTAGTGTGATTGTTTTTAATTTATAATTAAATGCACCGAATGCTGGATTTGAGCTAAAGCCCATGATATTTGGGTTTGCAGGTGGATAGGCTTCCCAAAGGTCAGCAGGGATGAGCCATACTGACCAGCACCACCACCCTTGATGAGGCAACCAAGATTCAATCATTTCTGAACACACTTGATTAGGTATTACATTAGTAATAATTAACTTCAGGCCTGGTGTACATATAACATACATTCTTTCCATTTGAAATGCAGATTCCAACCCTCCCCCAGATATGACTTCACAACATTCTATCTTTTAAGTTTGTTTGGCAGAACCTTCCTTCTAAATATTTCAAATATCCATCTTCATCTTGGTTACATTACATAATTAGACTGACATAATCAGAAGGAAGAAACTTGATGCAGAAGAAACATTAAAAGTCTTTATTATTATTCAAAGTCAAAATTATTTCTGAACTGTGTACAGTATGAGTATTTCACTTAGGTAATTGTGGATAAGGTAGGAACAGAGTGAAATCACTGCCATTCGTGTATCACAGTAAGTCTGCAGTTATATAATAAACTACCCAAGGAGCTTAAAGGGTACATGAATACCTAATTATTTAAGTAGAAAGTGAAAGCTTATATGTTATCATATATATATCCAACTGTTTTATTCAATTGTCATTATACTTAATCGGTATTTGCTTCTTTACTGCATTATTAAAGTGTGTATGGATATGTGTATATGCATGTGTATGTGTTACACCACAATGTATACTTTGATGACAAACTCGTAGAGGAAATATTCTATATTGTTTCACTAATTTACTCTTTAATACTAGTATTGATTCTACTTTTATAATTTATATTGAATATTTTATGCTTGTATTGATTAATTCTTCTTTTATGTGTTTGCCATACTGACTCTCTGTGGCGTGCCTTATATGTATAATGTATTTTACCAATATCATGATCTTTGGGCAAATAAATGAATTATTATTATTATCACAATACTGGCTCTGAGGATGTATTTGTAATGAAAACATACCTTGAAACATTAGATTTTAATGTCCCCTTTTTGGCAGCATCCAGCTGTCTGATGAGGCTGGAGATGTCTTCTCCATCACTTGGTCCATCCAAGGCAATCCTTCTCATCCCATCCTGCATAGCTTCGTATTTCTTGACCCTCTTGTCAGGTGGCAGTTCTCGGAGCAAGTCATTCCAGTAGTTTCCCAGGAATTTTACCTGGTCAGAATTTGAGAAGGGGACAAATGTATAAATGATAGCAACCAGGTGTTCCTCCAGCCCATGTTTTTCTTGTGGACGTGTCGCCACTATCAACTTGACCTTTGTGTGAATCCTAAGTGCCTTCAAGAATGACACAATGTCCTCCTTGTATTTTGGCCACACTTCATCTAGCCCATCTATGAGCACAAAGACCTTGTTGTCCATACTGGCCAAATGATAGAACAGTCTCCTCTCAAATGACCATTCTCCTCCCTGGACCATATTGAACAGAATGTCCCTCACACATCTACCCACAGCCTCTTCATCACTTGATTCCTTCAACCTCTGCAGTGAATTGAGCTGCTTCTCTTGCTCGACAATGCTCAGCTCCACAAAGGCAACCCAGGAGTAAGGGAACTTTTTTTTTAGGTCAAGAGCTAATTTGTTCAGGTATGTAGTCTTGCCACATCCTGGTCCATCGACTATTACTATTGGCTCAGTGCTGGACAACTCTTTGGATACCAGCATGTCTCTTTCCCTGTATTGAGAGATGAAATCTTCCTCCACCTCATCCAAATTGGTCTCTTTCCCATTTGACAATGACCGCACCAGGAGGAACAATCCACCCTTTAACTTGAGAAGGAAAAACTTTCCCTCCATCCCTTTGCTCATGTGGAATTTCACAATGTCCTCAAATGTGTTCTGCACCTTCCATCCATCGATGACTTCATCCAGGATATAGCAGCGTGCCATGTGGCTGTTACAGGAGGTACTATTCTGGGTCCATCTGGCAACATACCTCTCTTCAATGCCCAGTTTGTACAGAAGTTCTGGCACTGCCCCAACTATTACAAAGTAGTACGATGGGTGCTTATGGATGGTTTTGGCTTTCAAATACACACACTTACAACAGAGGGTCCTCTCAATGAAGGACTTCTTGCGACACACAAAGATCCTTGAGCTGTCTGGACATGCCTCGGGCCACAAAATGGGTCTTCCGAGGCATAAGCACCCAGACTTGGCCTCAAGCAGGTTGGTCAAATCAGAAGGCTGGAGGTACTTTTGCACACAAGACTCATCAAATGACTCAGGAAAACCTTCAAGAGATTTTATGATATCCCCCATTGTCATAATCTTACCACCAAAATCAACTATCCTCTCCAAGCCATGCTTTTGGGTCTCTGGTGACAGATCCTCCCAGCCATAATCTATAATGATCACATCATTCGGCACACATTGACTTCCGGGCACTAACAGCACCACTGATTCCATAAATGGTCCAAATTCATTCCCAATGCATGCCTTATCCAAGCACCCAGTGGCACTATCACAGAACTCAGGGGCATGAATTGCATCCCAGGTCACCACAAGATAAACGAATTCCCTGCACCTCAACCCTGTGAGGAACATCTCCCTGCACTTGTTGTAATTATTCCATCCTACAGAGAATGTACTCTTGTTCTTTCTCTTGAAGTGTAACTTGACATGGCTATTGCCCAATGATAAGCTGGACACCTTTAAAACCTTCAGGCCATTATGGTCATGGAAGAGCCATTCTTGGGTAGTGTCCTGCTTCACCTGCACACTTTTGAGATGATAAGGAGAGACTAGCACCTCAAAATCTAACACATCTCTCAGAGTAATGCACCCACTCCGGAAGCTGCACTTCACATAGTTGTCACACTCAGGAAGGACATAATTTTGGAAATAAAGCCAGAGCTGTGACACCGGCCTATCTAAGTGTTGGAAAATTTCCAGTTCCTTTGGGCCTACCTCATTGCTAGTCCTGCATCTGGCCACCATCTCAGGGATACACAAGATGAGCTGATTGTCCCATTGTTTTGACCTGCAATAACCACTGACAGTCTGTTTTATGATGTGGTCACAGTTCTTCAAGTTCTCAGGCCTCATGATCTCTGTGACAATTTTTTGGTATTCCTCACCCTTTCTCCTTCTGGCATCATCCACTCCTGCACAAGAATCCATTCCTACCAACTCATCTCGCCTATATGGGAGCCCATTGTTCCCAAAAACTTCATTCAGCACCAAGGAACACAATCCACGAGCTAGGTTGCCCACCACTTGCCTGGGGAGAAACATCTTTCCTTCATGATTCCCATCATCTTTGCACCCAAGAGCAGCAACAAAGGCTTTCTTACACTCCAAGTCAGCAATAGCACCCATCTTGAAACCCTCTGCTCTCATCCGAGACACATCTGCCGCCTCAAAGTCGAAGACCACATTGAGACGAGGGACATCCTGAAGGACATGGAGGAGGACACTGGTGTACCTGTTACCATCCAGTTCTGTGTACAGGGCCTCCATCCTGAAAAATTGACAGAATGAATGAACTGTGGTCTCAGTGATTTATGATATAACCAACATTTTTATCCATTTCTTCATTTTAGTTGCAAGTTTTTTCATTCCTCATTTAATTAATTGGTTCCTTCTTCACCTATTTTTATCTTTTGAGCGTTGTTTATGAGATTTCGAATTTTTCTCCTCTCATTTCATGATTTATTAATTCTTCTTTATTGATTTGTACATTCAATTAACCATTATCATAGGTTCCGAGATTACCCATTTGAATAATTGTTCTGATCTATTGAATATGCAAAGAAAGATTGATGAAGGAAACACTTAGATAAAAGTCAAATGGTAACTGAAGCCTATGAAGACCAAGGATTAAATAGTTGCCTCTAAACAAATATAATTGCAAAACATTTAACCAAATATGAGAAAGGAATAAATTATGACAATTATTATGATAAATGCACATGGTACAGTATGAGTATTAATATAGCTTTTGTATAAAATTAATTAAGTAGCATAATGCCTTAATCTTTAGACTGCTAGTTCAACATGTGGGCAATCTTTTTTTGTCTTTTTAGTGAAATTACAGAAATGGTATTTAATTTACTTAGTTGACTGTAGATATGTTCTTTTGCTATTTCACTGTTGCTTTTACAAAGTAGGAGATTTATCATTTCAAAATGACTTGACAATCAAAGCTAAATATTAAATATTCACCCAATGGTAAATCGAAAAGGTGCCAGAGAATCAACACTGTAATATGGTCTTTGCTGGGAACTTAATTGAAAATGGCCATTAAAGTAATTCTCAGCCAGTTATTCTGAACATGAAAAACTAGGGATCAACACTTGATGCCTTAGAACAGCTGGAGATTCTAAAATGTGTGTCCTGTAATGACCAAGTAATCAATTAATTTTTGTACACATCCATTCCTTCCTCCTCAACCTTCCATTCTTTCAATAGGTAGTTATTGCCGATTTTATTATATCTTAACTAAAAGTTCTTTGAAGTTGAGTTCAAAAGGGATTTATATTATGGTGAGCCTAGGTATTTCAAATTTGGAGTTCATCAAAAATCTACTTTAACCAGCAGATTACCCTTCATCAGCATCAACGTAAACAGTAATTTATTAAATAAATAAACTAGCCACAAACAGGTATCAGCAAAGTCTTACTTTCAGATGCAATAGGTTAATTAATATTCTCTTGCAACACCCAAAAAGATCTGTAAATAGGTTCCCCTGAAATGCATTTTCCAGAAGTATTGTAAACATGCCAGGGACAGGAAATAGTTAATGGCAATTGGTATCAGCAAAAAGTTCCTTGTGCCTCTGACATTACTCGCCCTCTATGATCAGTGTATCTGCCAAAGTAGAGGTATGATGCTGATGCCCTTTATAACTGGCTGCAAAAACCACAGCATTCCACCAGATGGTTGGTTTGCTAGGAGAGAGTAGAGCTCACAAAGTACATAGCCCAATGGCTTGTAAAAACTTACACATCAGAGTAATATAAGGAGGGGCAGTTTCCTTGTACCACTTGAGTTCCCTGGGAAGATCTAGTTCCCAGGAAATCACTCTCAGTTTAGGTTCCACCTGGAGTTGTCTGGGGTATCACTGGGCTTTTGAATCCAGATACCCCAGTCTATAGCAAAGAGATTTATCCATTGGGTTACCATGACATCTAAGAGCCATCTTAATGGAATGTTATAGTATATGCCACTGTGACTCACACCTGTGCCATCAGTCTAAGGATCCTAGCCTTGGAATCAAAGTATTTGTGGAACAAAACACAACATAAAAAAAGAATGCACAGCATACCTCCTTCCCAGGCCCTCAACACCTCTTGCCTTGCCAAAAATGAGTGACTTGTCAACCATCTTCATGACATGACATCCTGGAACACTGTGGAACTTTTCCTCAAGCGCCCGCATGAACCCATCCGGATCTGTCTTTTTTATTTCATTCATCTTTCTCTCCTCCTTGTCACTACTATACTTGAATCCATATGCAAGGAGACAGGCCCACAGGTTGTGTCTCAACTCCTTTCCTGACCGGTACAAGATGGATCGCCCCTTGTGGTTCACATGGTAACAGTACCGTCTACTCTCCAGGAAATCTGTTGAACCTTTATCTTGAAAATCAGCACATAAGCTCCTGTTTAAGGTCATGAAAACACAGCGTTGCACATATGAGCTAGTATGAAAAGTGGATGAATTGCATTCAATAATGTTCACAAGGGGAGATAGGAAAATGATCATTCTCAACAGACATATAAATGGAAGGAAGTGCAGTGCATTTTGAGTCATACATAGGCAAAGTAGAAAAATATCCTTACTGCTGCTAAAGACATTTCTCATGCATAGCGACAACCAACTCAAGTAACACATAAATTACAGAAAGTTAGGAAAGGAAGGGGAAAGGGTCCATCACTTTTTGATCAAAGCCGGGGGAAAGGCTTCTAATAAAAGCCCACCAATCCCTCAATGAAATTTACAGCTCTCAGTGGTGTAAATGGTTACTCACTCAATCAGTAATCAAAAACTCCAGATTCAAATACTTTCCAAAGCCAATATTTTCCCCTTGGAATCAATGCAATTATATCTTCCTCACAATTTGTGTTAGTTACTATTCTCACTCCAGCCGGCCATAAAATGTGACTAAGCCTGTTATTGTTGCTGTTAGATGGCTGTTGTCAAAGTGATTTTTGTATGACAAAATTATGTATATAATTAAATGCACAATACTACAGCACCATAGTGGAGAACAATTACATTTAAAAATTTTACGATCACTTATTATGGTTTCTTTTTGTCTCACTCCTGTACAATTATATAGGGTTATGTTATAACAGTCAAGAATAGGAATCGTTGGTGGTCAACTAATATATTGCTGATACTATGACTAATTGTGTTAATGCCTCACCTGTAGACTTCCTCTCTATCATTGAAGAACTGCTGAAATACACCCATCTCCTTAATGAGCATCTGTAAATTTATCCACTGAGGTGTGTACTTTTCTGGGGTAATAGAGTCCTTCTCAAGCAGCAACAGGGTGATGTTGCTGTGTCCCTCGTCAATGGAATAGTGAATGGCACGCTGACCATTGCTTGTATGGTTCACATCAGCTCCACAGCTCAGCAGCATCTTGACGCATGGCAGGCTGCCAACCTTGGATGCTTTCATAAGTGGTGTTAAGCCATCCGAATCACAGGGGAGATTGATCAGAGAGCCCCTACCTTCAGGTAAGGCCACCTTGGGTCAACAGATTAAAAATCAAGAAAAAATCAAATAAGTTTTCTGAGGAGATCATGATAGTGAATGATGCTTTGTTGAGGGAGTATTTATACTTTCTTTTTGTTTTTATCAAAGGTATGACTAGACAAAAATTTTACTTGCAGTGCTTGTACTCTCAAGTAAGACCAATAAATAACTGTTTCATGATAAGAAAGCTAGCACAAATCACCTCCATGACCACCTTGAAAATGGTTTACTATGCTTACATTCACTCTCATATTTCATATGGTATTGTCTTCTGGGGTAATTTGAAGGCTGCCTCTAAAGTTTTTTCCTTACAATAAAAAGTCAGTCAAAGCCATCTTTGGGGTATCTACTAGATCTTCAGGTCAGCCAATTTTTTAGAATCTTAAAATTCTCCCTCTCCCTTGTATATATATCCACAGTGTTTTGTTTTTGTGAAAAAAATCCCTCTATGTTTCCAACCTAGACTGCCTTTCATAAGTACATGGCCCATAGTAGAGAGAATATTCATCTACATGGTCAAAACCTAACCTGTTCAAGACAGAGACCTCATCATTCTGCCTCTCAAACCTACAATAAACTTCCTCAGTCAATGAAAAATATTTCTTCTCCCACTACATTTAAAGTAAAATTATATAAACTATTGCAAAGGAAAATTTACTCCAGTATTAAAGTAAAGTGAGTACTCCCAAGCCTTTTCTTTTTTATGCATTTGTGTATGTTATTTTATATTTTTCTGTTTGCTGTGATTTCCTTTTGTCTCTCTCCTTATTTTATTGTAATTATTAATTTCTAGCAAGTTTTTTGTCATTTTGACCAACCAGAACAATAAAAATTTATTATTTATTATTATAGTGTTTTATAGAATTTGGGTCAAGGGGTGGAGCAGAGGGATGAAGTGGGTGGAGTTATGATGGGTGGACAGTGGGTAGTGGTACATTCATTACAGAAAGTCCACTGGACTGAGTAACCCATCGGAGGAAGGTTTCGGACAAGCAAGAGATTGAAAAATGTGTACAATTGAGTAGTACATTTTGGGACTTAAAAATCCTGTGCAAATGGTTGAAAACAGAATGCCTGTTTTGTACATTTCTTGGGAGCACAAAGAGTAAGAATCATACCTGATTATTCAATTCACTGGAAGAGTATGGGTATTCTATACCAAGGAGACATGCCAGCACACTCCCGGGTTCGGGACTGTCATAGGAGGCATTTTCAATGGCCATGTTAACCAGGCTTCCTTCTTGGCCAAAGTGCTCATGTGGCACATCTCCCCTTGTTCCAAGAAGAGCCCAATTCACTTCCTCAGCATAACCACTGTTGACAGCCAGACAGAGAGCGGCGTCACAGCTTGCAGACACCACATCATCTCCCATCATCCAATCAGATTTCTTCTTTCAGAGGCACATAAAACCTAGAAGAAGGGAAAGGCAGGTACATCAGCAACTTCCTTCAAAGAAATCAATGAACATGAAATACCAAAAATAATGTTTAATATATGTATACATAAT
Organism: Rhinocypha anisoptera; assembly: GCA_011762765.2. Classification (NCBI taxonomy): domain Eukaryota; kingdom Metazoa; phylum Arthropoda; class Insecta; order Odonata; family Chlorocyphidae; genus Rhinocypha; species Rhinocypha anisoptera. The sequence continues at coordinate 10,783 of WURS02448298.1, forward strand.
AAATGATAGAAAATTGGGAAAGGGGTAGAAACACACAAAAGGACGAACACAAAATTGGTAAGGAAAGATGGAAGCCGCGTCCATCAGAAATATATCTGCTGAATTAGTGACATAAAAGGTTTTATCCTTAGCCAGGATATATGTTTACATATACTGTAAATAACCACCAAATGGTTAAAATATATTAAAAATAATAGGGTATAAGGAAAGGGATAGTAACATACATGATTAGCAAGTTTGACTGGCAATCAAGAGATATGTGGTTCAAATCCCAGCTGACGTTTCTCTCTTAAAAATCAGTGAGTTCCCATCATCCTAACCACATTTTGTGTTCATCATTTCATGCACTTCTTACAAGTGCTATTTTACTATCTCAATAATTTGTTTCTGTCCAATTTTCTTCAATAGTAGTAGCAGTCTCAACCCCCGATCATCATTTGTGGGTCAATGCCATCATGGTGATGTGCTCCATAAAATTTTACCAACTCTTAAGTGACGACTTAGTTCCCAGTGGTATAACTGGTAGAAGGCTCGACTGGTAATTGAGAGATCCATAGTTCAAATCCCAATTATATCCCAGTTATTTTCAGTGATCGCACACCACCTTTTTTGTAGGAAGTGAAATGAGGCAGTCAGAATGAATTCGTCAGATGGAAGGGGTATCAGAAGAGGGGAGGTGGTGGTTAAGGGGAACAGGAGGAAGAGGTGGGAGGGAAGAGGGGGTGAGGAGAAGAAGGGGAGGTAGGATTGGGAGGGAGGAAAGGGAGGTGGGAGTGGAAGAAGGAAGGCTCAATATATAATTGTATTGATTATGCTGGAGAGATGTTTTGAGTGTGTTATGATAAATGCTTTCTCTAGGGTTTTTAAGTAGAGTGGTGGAGCGGAGGCCATTAAATTAGCAAGAAAAGACTAGTTAATCTAACATGGTAGCTGGGTATGAGTCCTTTTCGCTAAAGGCTATTATCATGCCAACCTCCTTTTATTTTTACCACAAGTGCATTCATCTCTCTGACATATATTATTCATTTCATGAAATTCTTTGTTGCACATAAAATTTTGTCACTTATATTAATATATTAAAATTAAGTATTTATGCTTGTTACTATGTAGTTGTTGAAGATTAGTTGCAAGAAGTGACTACGTTTGTCTCCATCTTGCCTCAATTAAGATCTTTAATAAAATTAATTAAAAGTGGTGGTGCAGCCATTTTTGACAGGAAGGATAGCATTAAAAGATTTTTCCATTGACTTAAGTGCCCTTAGAGGTTGTGATAACCCAGTGGGTAGAACACTTGGCTACTGAATGGGTGACCTTCGAGGCTTGGCAATCCCTCTGAACACCAGCTAAAACCCAAGCTGTGATTTTCTGGGTACCAGGACTTTCTGGGAAACAGCCGGTAACACAAAGGGAAAGGAACTGGCCCCCCATATATATTACCCAGATTTGTGAATTTTCACAGGTCTTATTACTAGTTGAGCTTTCGCTATCATCACTATTCAAACCTACCTTAGGATTGAAAACATTTTCTTTTAATTGCCTTAAATGAGTATCTCATCTTTGACTATGCTGATATAAGCTTCAGATGCACTAGTTTGAATTATCCTATCATTGTAGTCAACTGTTCACCAATTGCTTGTGTTAATTTACTTGGTAATAAGCTTGATAAAATCTTTTATCGCCACAAATCTGTTCTCCAAGAAATTCTGACTTACTAGATGTGGACTTCAATGTTAATCTGATGGCAACAAATATATCAGAGTAGGATATAATCAATGCTGACATCATCTTTTTAATAACCTAACTAGAAGAACTCCCGATTCAACTTCCCTTCTCAATAACAATTTTTTCACAATCATAATGGTATACAATAGAAATTCAATGTGGAATACTTATCTCACCCCCAATTCCATAATACTTCAACCCTTTTGAGAAATCAATCTCACCTAGCCAGAGTAAGCAACAAAATATATTCTGACTTAGATTGTATCCAACCCTTCTTAAGGCAGTTGGTAATGCCACAATGTCATTCCTATTACTTCTGATTAATCAGTCGATACTCTGTCTTGTCTCAAGATATCCTGAAAACATTACTAAGAACTAATTAATTAATAAATACTAAATATATAAAAGCACTACCCACGTACAAAAATTAAGGTGATAAGAAAATATTAAAAATCACAGTCCTATTTCCTTCTTTTATAAATTTCTACAATCTTGGAAAATGTCTCTTTTCAAAGGCATTGTTGAATTCCTTGAAGATTTTATAATATATCTTGTTCCAAATTTGGTTTTGTAAAGTAAAATCTAAGGGTTACCACTTTTCAGTGCCATCTACCAAATAGTAGACAGCTGAATAGCAGCAGTGCTAAATAAAGATTATTTTTTTATCTTATCAATAACTTTAATTCTGTCGATCACGAAATCTTCATCATAATCAGGTGATCATATCATTCATCAGAATCACCTCAGAGCTATTTTGTGAATACCCTAGTTTTGGCTTTTTTTGTTGTCTTGCATATTGTATATAGACTTCTCAATGGGTGTGAAAGGAATAGCAGATTGGCATATAACACAGAAGATTTTCATGATTAATGCCACAGCATTTTATTTTGAAAAGCTGTAATGGTGGGAACGAATGTGTTAGAGGCTGTCTTACATTGCTTACATAGTCTTTATTGTTCCATTTTGTGACAGTGAAATTCGGAGAAAGATTGTGTATGGCCAGAATAAGTTTTTCCTCTTAATATTTTCATAGAATTTTTCTTTTCAAGGCTTTAGCTTAAAATGCTCTTTTTGCTTGCCACATAGAGAAATACAAAGAAGTGCAGCAGAAGAATGACTATATGCAAAATATTCAGATTGCAGGTCACTTCAAAAGTAAAATTTTAAATCCAATAGACGGTGGAAATTCACACATCACAGTAATTAGGAGAGCAAATCATAATTATCATAGGATTTTGTTTTTGAAACTTAAAGCTTATGGTATTTATGGCCCCCTTTTAGACTGGTTTGTAAGTTATCTTCTAGGTAAAAAGTCAAACTCAATGGTGTGACTTCAGATTCTTTTGAGGCCCCATCAGGTGTACCTCAGGGTTCCCATTTGGGACCATTACTAACATATTTGTAAATGATATTAGTTATCATTTCAATTCGGTCAATCACTTGCTGTATGCTGATGATATAAAAATATTTGATGTTATAAGGGATCCTAATGATTACACCAGAATGCAAGACAGCTTAAACATACTTAGTAAATGGTGTGATGAAATTCTCATGACTTTAAATGTGAATTAATGTTGCCTAATTTCCTTTTATCGGAATAAATCACCTATAATTCTTGATTATTTCCTTTGTAATTCTCTACTCTCCAGAGTAAATAATGTTTTAGACTTAGGGATTTTAGTTGATACCAATTTGGAATTTCCAAATCATACCCAAAATATAACATTACAAGCATATAAAACATTAGGGTTTGTGTGGAGGTTGTCTTAAGATTTCAATGATATACAATGTATTAACATTCTTTATTCCTCACTTGTACGTCCCATACTAGAGTATGGTTCGATTATATGGAACCCCCATTATAAGGCT
>WURS02448309.1:0-14372 GCA_011762765.2 Rhinocypha anisoptera
AGAGAGAGAAGAAAGAGAAGAGAGAGAGAGAGAGAGAGAGAGAGAGAGAGAGAGAGAGAGAGAGAGAGAGAGAGAGAGAGAGGGGGAAGATTTTAGGAAAGAGTTTTGAACTTTTTCTTTTACTTCTTTGTTCTTTCTTCTATTTTATATGTTTACTTTTTACTTTCTTTCTTCTTTTGTTATATCACGCAAAAGTCACAGTACGTTTTATAACTATGGGAGATGGGAGAAAACATTCAAAATGAATTATAATAATCAAATTACAAGTTGTAATTTTACTCCTATTACCAATATAAGAGATTTGAGTATGCTTGTTTTGAAGAGCGATTCGTTTGCTCGAAGCAAAGGTGAATAGTAGTGATGCGTCACCAGAATACGGTGCTGACTGGAACCACACCGGACCACAATCCCAACAATGTCGAGTATATGTCTGGTTTCGGTGCCGCAGCGCTCAGTGTGCTGGTTACCTATCCAATCAACAAGCTTATGTTTCGTCAGAGTCTGTGGGGCTTCGATGTGCCAACTGCTTGGCGACAACTCAAGATCGAAGGTTTGAGTTCGCATTTCAAGTGAAATTCTTTTAATTTTAATTTTTTTATTTTACAAGAAGGCTGGCGCTAAAGCCCCGTCTGCCATTTGTGAAAAACGGCAGCAAAGCCGCTGAGATTAAATTCGAGTTATCATAATTCGAAGGGATATGCAAAAAAATCGAATCCAATTGAGTGAGAATTAGAAAAGTTTGAATTCTGAATCAAATTGAATGAGAATTCGAAGAGTTATGCATAAAATTCGAATTATAACACAGAAAGTTAGATTTGAATTAAGTAAGAAATCGAATTACAACAGTGAAAGTTGGATTCGAATCGGAAATAAATTCGAATCAAAACAACGAAAGTCAGATTCAAATCGGTTTAGCACAGTAGAAGTAGTCTAACTGTTACAGTGCAAAAATGTCATGAAAGAAAAAAATTGTCTGAAAACGACGACGAAGACCAAAGTTTATCATGCATTAATACAGAGTAGAATAAAATAATCTCTTCCATATATTAATGAATAATATGCTTGTGATTTTCTATATTCTATGTTCTGTCATTTTTTGATATTCTGTCACTCACGTTTTTGTACTATGACTCATAGTCTATGAGAGTTTCTCTTCTTCTACTGTGCTTAACAGATTTAAATCCAACTTTTGTTGTTGTGATTCGAATTCGCTACCAATTCGAATCTAACTTTCACTGTTGTGATTCGAATCCTTAACCGATTCGAATGTAACTTTCTATGTAATGATTCAAATTATATTCCGATTCGGTTCAAATTTTTTGCATAAATCTTCGAATTCTCCATCGATTTGATTCGGAATCCGAATTTTTTCAATTGTCGCTCGATTTGATTCGAATTGTTTTACATAACCCTTCGAATTAACTCGAGTTTGACCTCCGCGGCTTTGCCGCCGTTTTTTTTACAAGAGGCAGCTTTACAAGCGTTTTAGCGCCAGCTCTCTTGTAAAAATTTCATTTAAATTCTTTTAAATTTATTTTTCACTCAAACAGGCATTCAATATCTGTACCGTGGAGCACTACCTCCTGTGATAATCAAATCCCTCACCTCTTGTGTGATGTTCGGAACCTTTCACCAGTACCGCAACTACATAGCCTCGAATCCCCGACTTGCCACCTATCTCGGTGACAGACCGGTTGCCTTAACCTTTGTGGCGGCAAATTTATCGGGTGCAAGCGAAGCGTTGCTCACTCCCTTCGAACGAGTCCAGATGCTACTGCAAGATGGCCGGTACAACAACGAGTACAGCAACACGGTGAATGCCTTCTGGAAGATTCGTCGGTACGGACTCACCGAGTATTACCGTGGCTTGAGTGCGGTACTCTTGCGTAACGGACCTTGCAGTTTTCTCTACTTTTACTGCCAGCCACGTATCAAAGTAAGATTCGATTCTTGATTTTTTAGCAATTCTAAAAAAACAAATTTTATTCGAACTTTTAGCTAGCAAGAACGTAAGTTTGGTTGAGCTAATTTTCTATAGAGTTAGATATTCAGTTCAGAGATTAGTTGAGATTGTTCTGAGTATTGTTTTGATTAGATTAAAACAATCAAATATAGAGATATGGCTGTAAAAATTTTAGTTCAAAAACATAGAGTGTTAAAAAACCGAAATTCTCTTGATGAATTAACAATTTAACGAATTAACTGAATAAAATCGAACCAAGTGCTAATTATTATTCGACAAAGCCGCCGAGGTCAAGCTCGTGTTATCATAATTCGAAGGGTTATGTGAAAAAATTCAAATCAAATGGAATGAGAATTCTACGAATTATGTTAAAAATTCCATTAGAATCGGAATAAAATTTAAATCTCAGCAGTGGAAGTTAGATTCGAATCGGATATGAATTCGAATCACAACAGTGAAAGTTAAATTCAAATCAGTTAAGCACAGTAGAAGTAGCGTAACTCTCACAGTAAAAATGGATAGAATATTGAACATTTTAAACATAAATGCTCTATAGAAATATTTCTATAAAAAACCACAATCATATTATTCATTATAATTTGAAAAATACCAAAGATTGATACTTAGCTAAAAACCTTGGACTTCAAAATAGGAGAAGTTTTGTCTCACCCAAAACTGAAGCATATTGCTAAGTTTCGCTGCTTAATTCTAGTTCTATATAGTTTTTGAGAAAAATGTTCTTTTCTAAAAATTTAAAATTTTTCTGGTGGACTTATATGCACTCGCTAAGCAATATATATAGGAAATATAGGAGAATTGTTCAAATGCATTCTCATTTGGTGTAGGACTTCTTCTGGCCCGATCTACCAGGTGTGGAGTACACGTCGCGTGAGGAGATGGTGCAGAACTTCTTCTCCGGTGCCGTTCTTGGTGCGGCCATCTCTACCATCTTCTACCCTTTGCAAGTAGTGAAGGTGCACATGCAAGTACAACCAGTGGGCACCGATCACCTAACCATTCGCGAGACCATCTCCCAGCTATATAATCAACGCGAGGGCAACACTCGACTTCTCTTGGCTGGCATTCACACCAATCTGGCGCGATCCTTCATCTACTGGGGTTGTATCACCTGCTTCTCCGCCGCTATTCGCGAAACCATCATTGAACATCCCTAAACGGTTTACACGCACACTTTTTTTCACAGTAAACACATCTCTCCCATCTTCAATATATACTTTCATTGATTATAATATCAATTGATAGAGAAATATGATAAAATGTAAGCCAGTGAGTGAGTCTATTTTTTTAATGAAATTAAAAATAAGGTCTCAATTATGTGGTTAGTAAATAATCAGTACATTAAAATCAAAATATCAATTTTATTTTAATGAATAATCAGTGATTATTTAATTTGATCAATATTTAAAGTAAGTGATTATTATTTTAAGCAAATTGTTATTATTATTATATAAGTAAAATTTTGGTAAAACTAATATTTTGCCAAAATACTGATAAATTTTTAAACTGATCAATGATCATAAATACTGACACTTTATAAACTATAGTTTTGAGTTTACGTAAACTGGCCATTCGCTATTGTATTTATTGTATTTATTTGCTATTGTATTTATTTATAAAATTAATAAAAAATTTTGAATTTAAAGTCAAAATGGTGAATTGAATTTGAATCGAATAAGCGAATTGACAATCAACACAGATTTAAAAGTTAAAAGGCCGTCCACAGAGGACGTATTCACTCGTTCTCGCTTCTGATTGGTGGACAGAGTGGCGCGACCGTTGGATGGAGAGTGCGGCGCGCGTGTCACCAACCGACAGTTGTTGCTCTGCTCTCGCTGCGGGAGTTCACTCCTCACCGTGTGTCTCTGTGTTTGGGCCTGTTTTGGTCCACACTCTTTTCGTGGTACTTTGATCTCATCTCTCCAAGTCTCACTCACCTGATCATCACCTATTTGGTGTCTTCTCAACTATCAACATGGCACAGCCAACATCTCTCGATGATGTTGAGCTTCTTGATGCCCTTGGCACTGTCGACGATGTTATGGCCAATTCGCCCGACGTATGTATCAAAATTTATATATTTATTTTTAAAAAATATAATAACTTTTAAAAATAATAATTGCAACATTATTAATTAATAAAGTTAGTTTTTGTGTCTTTGTTACTTGTCATCACGTTTAAGTCACTTGCCAGGTGTGCAAACATAAAGTGTTACTCTGTTTAGGTCAGTATCATAATTACGTTTTGCCTAGTTTAAATTAACTTTGTCGAAACCGAAAAAGAGGTTTTAATTAAAATATATTGATTTGAAATTGATATTATATTTTATAATTGTATTTTTTACTTATGTTTACAAAACTTCGAGTTATGGTAAATGAGGATTCTATAAGAAATAAAAAATCTATGAGTTGAGAATACAATCTTGATGATTAGTCTGTATTTACATAATATGTTTGGTTTTACATTATTGCAGATTTTGAACAGTCTGGATCTCAACTGTGACGATAATCAACAGCTTGCTCAATGCGGTCCCGTGTTGAATCGTGGATCAAAGCGGCGCTCGTCTATTTTGAAACTCACCGAGCCGAACGAGATTCGCCGATCACGACGTGTCAGCTGGGCCAAAACCTACGAATGCAGGTTTGTTTTGATTTTTTAAATATTTCATGATCACCTAATTTGTAATTGGTATATTTTTAATATTCAAATTATGATTTTGTTTGTAAAGAAAACTACTATCCGATGGCACCACCACCGAGGTAATTAGCCAACAACTTAACAAGTTTGGCCCAGACTTGCCTCCGAAGAGCGACATCGAAAATCAACCTCCGGGTGAGGATGAGAAGATGAAACGTCGCCGTTCGGGTGAACATTTCACCAAGGTTTTCTCCAAATACTACAACTTGGACGGTGATTCGAAGGACATCGAGACGATCTGTAACACTGCTTCCAATCTCTACGGACTCGAGGCCGAGGAGATGAAGAGACTTTACAATGTGTTTTATACTAACAATCCGGACAAGAATTTTGCTGATTTTCTCAAGACATTGCACCAGGTTCCAGCTGTGGCCAAACCTCAGGATCCCTTTTTGCCCTCAGACTCTCAGCCAGGCTCGCAGGAAGTGGTCGGACAGAAGGGTAATAACCCGAATTTCACTCTGATTGCGGATATCACTTTGGACGCGAAAGCATTCCAGAATGTGTGCAACTCGACTAACGTTGCGCACAGTGACCAGATGTCAGTGCATGAGTTTTGGAAAAATCAAAATGGTGATTCCTCGATTGCTAGCTTAGGTGAGGTCAACAATACCCTTCACGAGACTACCTTCATGAAGATGAGTGACGAGGAAGAGAATGGGAAGAAATCTAGCGATATACCACCACCGGAAGTCACCAAGGAGTTGAGTCTTTCATTTGGCGATAGTAATAATGATGACAAGGTAAGTCCTAATTCTTTTATGATTAGTTTGAACTTATCCAAGTGTTTTACATTTCCTTAGCCTAAAGCATCTGGCTTTTTGGCCAACATGCAAGCGGTGGAGGATAATCTCGAACCGGATTTGAGCATCAATCTCTCAGACGATGACAAGCTCAAGATGAGTGATGACAAAGGACATGAAAAACAGAATCGATTTGTGGAGAATACTACTCAACTCATGGCTTTATCCGAAACAGAGCACATTTCGACTTTACTTCCGGTGACTCAGTCTAACATCAAGCCTAATGAAGACAAGAAACATGAAGAGCCACATCGAAATATCGAAAACACGACTGAACTGATGTCTTTGTCGATTACAGAACTGGTTTCCTCCGAACCAGCTGCTCAACCAAATGACTTTCTGGCTCGATTGCAGCAGGAAGGGATTGGAGAGACTAAGTCTTTGGATCTTGAATCGAAATCTACTATCTACCCCGCAGAGACAAAAAGCTTTTCTATTTTTATGGATCCAACTCAACAGTCAATGGTTATTGATCATTCGAGAGAGGTGTCCAAAGAAGTCGAAAGAGGAGTTGAGTCACAAAAAGAGAACGAAATATTAAAGCCTGCTCTAGCCGATAGAACTGGAAATGCCTCGGAAACGATTCTCGGTTTCGAGTCGCGCGAACCAGAGAAGACTATGGTGCGCGTGATGCGTGAAGCAATTCAATTGCAACAAAATGAGGCGCTCTATGCAGACTCGATTATCACTGACACTTCGAATGCAAGCAAATCAATAATCAAGCCTAACACTGCCAATAGCTTTTCTATCTTTATGGATCCAACTCATCAGTCTATGATGATCAATCAGTCTAAAGAGAAATCGAATCAATCAATTGGAGAGGCCAAAGTTGTCTCCGAGTCGCAGAAAGAGAATGAAATTTTAGCGTGTGCCGTAGCTGATAATGATGAGAATGCTCTTGATCATCAGAAAGTGGAAGAACATCTCTCTCCCGAGGCAAGTCAAGAAGTTCTAAAAGTAAAATCAAAATTTCTCGGTTCTGATTCTCTAATAGAAAAAGATATCCAAGACACAGAAATGAGTCTTGACTTGTCGATGGATCAGACATTATGCAAAGAGGAAAGCTTGAAAAAAGAGACTAAAGAGTCGACTTGCAATTTGAGTTTTGACTTGTCGATGGACCAGACAATATGTAAAGAGGAAAGCTTGAAAAAAGAAGGCAAAGAGTCGACTTGCAACTTGAGTTTTGACTTGTCGATGGACCAGACAATATGTAAAGAGGAAAGCTTGAAAAAAGAGGGTAAAGAGTTGACTTGCAATTTGAGTCTTGACATAAGTTCTACTCAAAAGCACACATCACGCTTGGATTCGCCCATGGTAACTCTCCATTCGACTTCACTCACTCAACTAGGCAAAAATCACGCTCCTGGCCGTTTTCTCTCGAAGCTACTCGAACAGCCTAGCTTTTGTAATGATCCACCCACTTCTGAGTCGATTGACCTTGATATAGATCACACTCTTCAAAAGACCTTAGACCAATTGCAAAACATCACTGAGAACATGGAATTCTCGATGGCTCAAATGGAAGACAGCACTACAGCTGACATCAAAGTAGATGTGATCGAGATCACCAACAATCGACTTGACACTTGCAGTCAAGAGGAATATGTGCCAACTAAGCCTTTGCATCTAGGCAAATCAGCCTCGGCCATCTTGGAAGAGGAAGATCTCATGGAAACCGAGGATTTTCCCGAACCAGTCACCAACGATGATGATAAGTGTCCCGAACAAGCTATCAACGAGGATTCAGTTGAGGAGAAATCTGCCCAAGTTGAAACTGAAACACCAGTTCAAGAAATCAGTCCCAACGAATCTTCTGCACAAGAAGAAGCGTTGGCAGAGAGTGAGGTTTTCGCGGAACCGATTCCACTGCGGCCTTTGGATCGTTTCCAGCCTAACCTTAGTGTGTTGATGGAGGAAATAGAGCCAAGTTTTTACTCGTCGAAGCGAACCTCACTCCTCACTGGCCTGGTAGATCGTACCCGTAAAGATACTATCTCGGTAGCAACACTTAACTCGGAACTCAATACGATTGGACAAAAGTTGAGTGGAATGAGTAGCAGCACTTTTTCATTTAACCGTCTCTCGCAATTCGGTGAGTAACTTTGGTTAATATGTTAAGAAAATGAGTTATCTAACTAACTGTATTTCTGTTGTAGGAACATCTTACTCGTCTGCCTCGAAGACGACTAGGCTCGGGTTACGAGCAGCTGCCACCAAGCCAGTTGCCCCTCCTCCACCTCCGCCGCCAGCACCCAAACAGATTGAGCTGGATTTCAACACTTCCGGTCCAGATCGATCTATGCCCGAGGAGGAGATTGAAGAAGAAATTGAGCAAACCAAACCAAATCAATTTATTCGCAAAAGTCTTGGACTCAATCTTCGCGAGAAATTAATTCAACGACAGCAAGAGATGCAGAAGGAATCTCCGAGTCCGGTGAAGGCTGTTGATTTAGAGGTCCAGAAACACCAGGAAACTATGGAAAAGATTCGTGAACTTGAGGTTGAGATTGCAACAGACCGTACTCTTGCCTTTGATCGTACTGAAACGAGAACTCCTATGTTGACTACTTTTGACAAGTCAAGCAAGATGAATTTATTGACCAGTATGAACAAAACTTCTGATTTATACAATTTAAGCATTCTAAACGCTTCTTCGAGGCGTGAATCGAAGGTGACCAAGACTAACCAGCTTGACATTGATCTCACTCAAACTAACCAGAATAAGCTGGAGGATTCTAAGTCTGCCATTTCGAGACTCGATTTTGAACTTAGTATTGCACCTGAACAGTTCGAGCCATCTATGCTGAGATTGTCTAAGACAAACTTGTCTATAAAAAATTTTGATGAATCCGAAGGCAATTTCGACTTATCCAAAACTCATCAAAGCAAGCTTCAGATTTCTCAAGGTGCACTGTCTCAACTGGATTTATCGCTTGACATAAATGAAAAGAGTAAACAAGAACAAAGTCATATAAGCGAGAAAATCGAGACTATGCAATCTCAACTCAGTTATCTTAGTCAACTCAATATTACAAATGCAAAGAAAAGCTGTGTCATGCCAATTGATACGTTTTCAATGCACGAGCAAAGTCAAGATGTAAACAAATCTAAATCAATGTCAATGTCAACAGTGACTGGACCCAAAGCCACCGAATGCCCACCAACAGAACTTGAGATGGATAATTGCGAATTGTCAAAGGCTCATCTCAGTAGGTTCGAAATGAGCAAACCAGACTTGTCTGAACTAAACCTCAGTGAGGCACTGTCAAAAGGGTCAATTCATATTGCGCAATCATCGGTTACCGAATCAAAGAACAGTCCATCTCCAAAGCGAGGCGTGGAGAACGAAACACTTCTCACAACAACAAAGAAGCTGAAGACTTCTATCGTCGATGCTTCCATGTCAAACGTTGAGGAAGCAAGCTTCCGTCCCTCGATTGGCTTTTCGTTAGAAGAGTTGAAGCAACCAACCTCGGAAGTTTCCAGTGTTTCCTCCCCTTTGCCCACCTTTGAGTATTCAGCTTTGGAGCGTTCTGCTTTAAGATTGCTAGAACTGAACGAGACTCAACCCGAAGTAGAGGATGACTCGATTGAGTCGACTTTTGTGGCTGAAAGCGTCTTGTCGCCCATCAAGCTCGAAAATGACGGCACGATTGATTACACCGAACTTAGCTTAGATCTTGGATGTCTAGTGGATCTCGAGCGTACTATCTACAAGCCCTCGTCCAACATGACCATGCATGACCTGGAACAAACTTTGCTTGACATGACAATTCCTCTTCACTTTGAATCTCATGATGCAGTTGATCTATCCAAGCTCATCCAACAGATACGTGAAAATAAGAAACTCAAGTTGCGCATTCAAGCTCTGGACGATAATGCCATCTACATTCGGTTTCTGTTCTCCACGCTCGAGTTACGAATTCACTTTGGAGCCCGTCTGAGTCGACCATCGTGTGTAAAGGAGGAGGATGTGGAAGTGCATCGCGAAATAGTGCGACTTGATCTTGTCAACCTTCTCCAGTCGAACGAAACTATGGAAGCACAGTACCCACGGATGGCTGGATGCGAAGAAGATGCGATGCCACTCTACGACGGCGACTGGATGAAGTTACGCTTCAAGGACGAACACCGACAATATCTTTACTTAGCACACGACATAGTGCACAACAATAATTCCAACGATAAACGGTTCAAGGAGAAGTTTCGAGACACCGGCAAACTGTTTGAACTGATCCAAGAGTTCTACCTCGAAGTGGTCTCTCCCGCTAGGAAGCTGGCCACCGAGCTTCGTAGACTTCACTCCAAACAGATGCTCAAAATTTTAGATCGAGACTCGGAAGGCCGATTCAGGTATGTCGAGATTTGTGTCTGGTTTTCTAAAGAACTATACCTGGTAAGCATAGGAAAGTGGTCTCAGAAGACAAAATTCAAATTAATTCACTCGATAGTTCTAATTTGCTTCAAAAAGTACAAGTTAAACTAGTATTTTTAAAGAAAATATACCATCAAATAATCAAAACGAAAGTCAAAATATTTCTATTTTAAGAATTTAATTTTCTTATTAACTTTTTTTATCTGAGCTTTAAAAATTTTATTTTTCAAAAACTTTATGGTTTACTGTATTTTGATTATCTCCTATATATTAATGAATAATATAGTCGTGGTTTTCTGTTTTATGTTCTGTCATTTTTTGGTATTGTGCCACTCACATTTTTGTACTGTGAAAGTTACGCTACTTCTACTATGCTTAACCGATTCGAATCCAACTTTCTGTGTTATGATTCGAATTTTATTACAATTCGGTTCGAATTTTGTGCATAATTTTATATAAACTCCATTTTGTTGCAAAGTTTCTGAGACCATTTTATCATGCTTACCAAGTATTGTTTTTTTGATGATATTTAAACTAATTAATTATAATTTTATATAGAATTATGGTTGATATTTTGGGTTTGAGAAGTACCATTAGTATTATCTTTGCATTCGACCATCTCACCTATCCGGACGAGGTGATTCACCCAGAGGTGATTGTGGCAGAGGAGGACAAACATCTTTACCCGTAAGTTGTGACACCAGTTTCGTTCAGTAAATTTCCACTTTCTATAATCTCTACTTCTCTACTTGACAGGCTTGACCAATTTCCAAACGCATTCCGCAAGATTCCTCCCCATAAATTTGGATACATATCAAAGCTTCTTCGAGGTGGATGGCTCTTTGTGGCTGCCATTCGAAAGGTGATGTGCCAAGAGAAACGGCAACAACTGCAAAAGCAAGCTATTCGCGAGGCCAAGTTTGTGCCCACACCTCCACAAAACCAAGTCCCGACACATTAGCACTGACTATTTTTGTACAAAAAAAATTATCTTTTACAAAGTTTTCTACTTATTTTCTATTGTAACATAACTTAAGTTCTATTTTTTCGATTTATTATTATTTCGTATTGTTGCAGGTCAAACTTTAAATAATTTAAATGGATATCTCAGTAATAATAATAATAATAATAAACATTAATTTAGGTAGTGGCAAGTTTAAATGTGTGCCAAAAAGTAAATCAAAGCGAACAAAAAGTGTTTTGCCCAAGCAAGGTGACCGGATATTCAATGCAGCATATCGATTTCGATTGGCAGTGGTCTTTTCAAAGGTCTCGCCAATCAATACCTGGTGCCAACCGATCGATTTGCATTCACCGTTGTGCTTGATTGATTGCGTTCTTCAAGTTCAAGCGGATGTTTATAAATAGATTACAAATCAAACACTGAACCCAACAACAATAGCATTTATATACAATAAAAATAATAATTTAAAAGCATACAATACAAGAAATATGAAAAAAAGTTTACTTGAATTTTAATTTAGAGATTTTACAGACAAGCAGTGTTTTTTCACATTTATTCACTACCACACATATTGCGCATGCGCAGTGGAGTTTATTTTGTTGATTGGGCTTTGAGAGAGTGAGTGGATGAATAAGGATTGGAGAAATGAGAGAATTGATTGAGAGATATACTGAAAATTGAGACAAATGAGAGAGGGTTAAAGAGAGAGTGAGAGAGAATGAGTTAAAATTGAGTCAAGATTGAGTGAGTGAATCTAACTTTTGTCGTTAACCGATTTGATTCTAATTTCTAATTTCTAATGCCCTTTTTACAAGTGAAAGACAGCGCTCTAGCGTCATTCCTCTTGTAAAAAAATTGATTTGATTCAAACTTTTTTGTTTGTTTCAACTTCTAATAAACCGAGTTAGATTTAATTGTCGGAGATTTGCTTAATATTAATTATTATTATTTACGGTATTCTTTTTCTTTCTTCCATCTCTTTTACTGCATTCCATCTATTCTTTGTGTAATTTATAATGGTTCAGTTGCAAAACACACTGAGAAAGAGTAAACTTGCACATTTTTGCCACCTAATTGCCACTTGCTTAAGTAGAGATTGTTGCACAACGAGTCATCATATATGGTGGGACACATCATCTCGTTGTGTGATTGTCAACACACACTCACCGCGGTTATCGCATTTCACTTGGTCTCACTCACAATTCGCTTGCAATTGTCTTTGGTTCGCTCTCACCTCCATCTGATGCAATGTTTTCTATATTGATGCACATTAGACACAATGGCACATGCCTTGCAAGGTCTTCACAATGCTACGATTCGATTCCATTGTATCTGTTTAAAAATAGTTCAAATTAAACCTAAATTTTACAAGAGGGCCGGCGTTATAGTGCCGTCTGCCTCTTGTAAAAGATGGTTGCAAAGCCGCCGAGGTCAAACTCGAGTTACTATAATTCGAAGAAATGTGCAAAAAATCGAAACGAATTGAGTGAGAATTGGAAAAGTTGAAATTCCAAATCAAATTGAATCGGAATAAAATTTCGAATCATAAGGTAGATTCGAATCGATAATGAATTCGAATCACAACAATGAAAGTTGAACTCGAATCGGTTAAGCAAAGTGGAAGTAGTCTCACAGTACAAAAACATGGGTGGCAGAATACCAAAAATCACAGAATATTGAACATTGAACATAGAAAACCACAACCATATTATTCATTAATATACATATATATAGGAATAGGACATATATATGTATAGAAAAAATTTAATCTAAATTCAATTAGTAATTCGAGATGATTTAAGCTTGTTCTGATTTGATTTAAATTCAAAAACCTGTTTGACTTTTACATTATTTTTACTTTCTCCTGTTTTTTACTCTTTAATTCAAACTAGAATATGTTAAGTCAACTTGAACTAATAACCAGAATTACCCGTTTGAAAAAAAACACAATCTAAACTAGTTTATAGTTGTCTATTGATTGATTTAAATTGTCAATATTTTTAAAATTTACAAAATTTAAATATTTTTTAGATAATAGATTATCACTGAGTGCCAATTTTCAAGCGACACGTGATTGTACACTTGAATGATTTCACTTAATTTCACCAGACTCAAAACTCGATCTCGATCAACTTTTGGTTTTTTAAAATCTAAACTCAAAACAATTTAAAATTATCCTTATTTAACTATAGTACCCGAATAACCTAAACTAACTAAAAATAGCACCCAATGATTTCTGTGCTAACCAAAGCAATACCCAAAATCTAAATCCAATCAGAACACGAATGGTCTAGTTAACTAAAACAATAAAAAAATATCCAAATCAAGATAGTGAAATGTTTTGAAACTAATTAAAAACAGTATCAACTTGTTATAGTAATTTTGTAGATTTCACAAATGTACGCTATAGCAAATGGACTCGATCTAGAGCGGACGTAGTTGTAGCCACTGGCCAGTGGCGCACTTGACCCCGACCAAGGTGGACACTGGCCAAATCAAGGTGACCACTACTACCTTGGCTTGATCATGAACCAACCAACACTGCAAATTCAACTTATCTCAACTATAATATCGATTATTATCGCTTCTTAATCCCGCTTGCATTTTACGAGGTTATTAGACAATCACGAGTTAGATTCTTATGTATCGAACTACTGAATTGAAAAAAATATTAACCTCAAAATTGAATTTATCAATTCTAAAACTATTTCGTAATTTAACTTTACTCTATTTTTTACCGAGATTTATTTAGACCCATTATTTAGACTTTACAAGCTTGACCTCGATCTCACCGAACTTGACTTCGATGGGTCGTCTATTTTTTATTGTCTTCGCGTGAGAAAATTCACTATAGTTGGTAGATGTTTTTGTTGTCGAGGCAGTAAATTTTTTTGCTGTTGTTGTTTTGACCAATCACAATTCAATCTTAAAAACTCTGATTAGAGACGAGTGTTTTGTTTTGTTCTAAACTAAGTTGCCTTGGCGCCTTTCTTGATTCAATCATGAGTTTCAAACATGTGTCACTCATTATCGTTCCCTCTCTTTCTCTCACTCTCACCATTCACTTTCGATCGAAAGCGTCATCCAAAGATAGTATCCCACATGGTGAGATTCGATTAATTTGGGAAAAGAATCTATTTATAGCGGTTAAAAAAATCATGATGATGATGATGATTTCTCGCAATGTTCCCGGGAAACTTTTCACCACCACCAACACAACACGCCCGGTTTGGTCCGGTTGGCTCGACCTTCTTTCGCTTTCGAAGACCAACCACTTCTCAATCTCTGCTCGTTAGCCCTTGTTGGTGGTAGTGGTGAGCTGTAATGATTTTGGCTTCACTTTTCTCTCTCTCTCTCTCTATTTCTCTCTCTCTCCTTCTCTCTCTCTCTTACTCTCTTACTTTCTCTCTCTCTCTTTCTCTCTCTCTCTTACTCTCTCTCTCTCTCTCTCTCTCTCTCTCTCTCTCTCTCTCTCACCTCTCCAGTGGTGAGTTAGCGTTGTCGTGATCGGTCAAGTTTGTTTTTTTGTCGTGGTTTCGTGTCGAGTGT
>WURS02448320.1:0-14371 GCA_011762765.2 Rhinocypha anisoptera
GTGTCCGGAGGGTCGTCACCCGGTCTCGAACCCCGGTCAGTAGCCAAGCACTCTACCCACTGGGCTACCACGACCTCTATTGATGAAATATGCTCTTATAAAGTTGAGACTCAATATTTTTATCACTCAGATGTGTAATAATTGTTGTATGCAGCTGCAAAGGCCCTTTTGGCTTTTATGAATGTTGATGACGTTAAAATATAATTATATTCAGATTTTAATTAACCTTTTTCACCGAATGACTGATATATCTGGTGATTTAGGGCTCCTGTGCTAAAGGGTTAAGCCTCTTAAACACCCATAATAATCCTTTATGGATTGTATATTCAAAACATAGAGATTCTTGAACATTATAAATGTGAACTGTATGGATTTCATGTATAGCCAATTTTACAATTAATACAAATTTGACATAGTTTTTTAAAATAAATTATGAACTTCTTTGATGGTTCATTATTGCACGTTCATCCTCATTACAATTTTGTAATGGAGTGAGGAGGATGCCTCCTGGTGGGATTCAATAATAAAACAAATAAAGATGTCACTAGCATATATATACCACAGAAGAAAATAAAATATAGATAAGTGTTCTCTATTTGTTTCATTATGATGGATGTTGTTTGTTCATAGTAACAAGTGTGAGTGGCACAGAAAATTTCAAAATGGTGTGACCATTGACCCTCACTCCAGCTGGAAAAAAACTGTTATTGTACCTGAAATTAATGCTGATCAGCTGACACCTGATCAGCTGACATCACAGTGCAAGTGATGATTAGCAGACCTATAGAGAAAGTTTGTTTGGTTGAACACAAAATTCTAGTGTATCAATGTGACTGAAAATTTTTGTGATCTTAATAGGGTTACACTGTGACTCACCCTTGGACATACATTATGGAGATTGTTATTCTGTGGTTATCATTTCAAGTAGAGGGGTTTTGGTAAATGTGGATTTTCAGTAGATAATTTATTTTAAAAATTTTTTCTTCAAAGATCTGGATCAAACACAGATGGAGGACACCTTAAGTACACAAAATTTGTATTTTTATACGAAAACATTAAAATCTGAAGAGAGAAGTAAGGGTCTATATAAAAACCACTGGCATGGGGAATTATTTTACTTCCTCTTTTCTAAAAACTATTAAAAGTTATTAGGTTTTTATTTAGTCACCCTTGCCATTAACCCCTGGCTGCAGAATATGTTGATCAATGTTTTCGCGTGCGACTGAGGAGATTATGTTCATATACATATAACCGCAACCTTTGTACCCTCCCTAGACCCTCTCCAAATTTATGGCTTGTATTTTCCAAAACCATCACACTTTCCTATTGTTCCGCAATAGGGCACCCCTCTCTAGTGCCATTTAAGATGGTTCATGGCCGTCAGGTGAGTTTGACAAATACATTCCATACACTGAGTTTAGGGAAATTCTCTTCGGACCCACCCTCGTCATTTTCCTTAGTTGTCTTAGAGTTTCGATTGAATACTGGTAGTAAATGAAAGTATTTACATACTGTTTGGTATCAAATTAATAATAAATTAAGAAGGAAAATAAATATGGAATTAATTTTTTAATATATTCATGCATGAATCACCAATACCTCCTTGGAGGGAAATGGGCAATGCAGTCAATAAGGGTTGTCCTGGGTCTGCCACCTAATAAACCTTTATCGTACATAAAATGGAAGAATGCGGTGGCTACTTTTCTCCCACACACAGCCATCGTGAAAGAATGAGACTGCCACAGCTGAGCAGTTAAAGCTATACTGGAAGAATGATTTTAATGTATATTGTTAAAAAAGAACGAAGCATTAGTTTGATATTGTAGTATTTTTATTTATAGGTTGCTTCAATGGCTATGGTCATTTCGCAGCTCTTAAAATCATAGAAAAAACTCTGTAGGACAAACACAACACCCATGACCTTCGCAGGACTCTATAATCTGCAACCTATGGGTTAGCTAGCAAGCAAGCTACCCCCAACCTAATCCAGGCAGTGTGATATTATTATGCAATAATTACATCTATTACATATGCAGAATCATCATTAAAATGATTGCGAACTCTGTTACACTTTTCAACACTAATTTCATAACCTAAACAAAAATTTTATGAATGTACAAGAACCAAGAGAGCATTTTCTGGGAGCAAGAAAGTACATATAAAATGTTTAATACCCATTTAATAGAAAAATTTTATTAAACCATAAACAGGAATCAAACTGTATACATATTATGAAATTAAAGTCACATCTGCTTTTTACAACCTTGGACATCTCTATATTTATCGCTTAAAAAAAATTAATCGTTACAAAAATGTTTCTTTCCACAGAAAAATACATTATATAATAGGTTGCCATACTTTCATTTCAAATTCAAGGCCTTATAATCCATCCATACTTGAATTTTGGAAACTTACACAACCAGCAATAATAGTAATACATTTTAAATCAGTAAAATAGTTGTAATTTTAGTAATAAAAAATTAAGGCACAAGTTCTTCCCCCAGTAGAGCATCTCAGCAAAGAAGGGTGAACTCAAATAACTGCCCTCATTAAAATCTACAGGAACGAATTTATTTCCCCATGTACAGCAGTTTTCCATGCAGAATCTGAAAGAAATGAGTAAAAATAAATAAGACTTGGTATAAATATTATTTGCATGATATGCTTTCGAATAATGTATATTTTATATGTAAGAAAAACTAGTATTATAATTTTAGATCCTTTAATTACTGATTTATAGCATTTTCCTTGATGTTCTGTTCTCCTTAGGGATGTGAAATCAATTCTACAAGTAAATTGTCTCAAAGATTCAAGGAATTGAATGATCAATTCTTCTCCAATTAACTACTTATGCCAAGGTATTTTATTGCCTTTATGTTCACTGACACTCCCAATGATGTTATTACTTTCAGTTAATATGAAACATTAAATTTTAAGTGAAGAATGCATAAATAAGAATATGAAACTATTACTGACAAAGCATGCAGCATAATGATGCAATGGCAGTTTCCATTGGATGGTGTGTTTAAATTCAAGGTAACTACAATTTTTCACATTCTAGGTACAATCGGATCCAAAAGTCTTCCGACGAAGTTGAGGGCACCACAGTCTTGACGGCTTGAGATTTTGTTTCCTATCTATCAACTGAAGTTCCATGACCAATTCATGAATTACTATTTGAATATCATGGGGATTACACTTTCAGGATGAATATTGAAATATTCCTTGCTTTCCAGCATCTTTCCTGAAGGATATGACAATATTTGGTTACTCATGTTCATGAAATAACTCCCTCAATATAAATGTTACCCAGATTAAATTTTCATAGTTTTGGGCTTTGGCTGTGATTGTTATTGGTCACAATATTCACAAGCAAGGAATATTTCAATATTCATCCTGAAAGCATAATACCCATGGTATTCAAATAGTAATTCTTGCATTGGTCATGGAACTCCAGTTGGTAGATAGGAAACAAAATCTCAAGCAGTCAAGACTGTGGAGCCCTCAGCTTTGTCAGAAGGCTTTAGGATGCGATGGAACATACCTTGAATTGAAGGGATTAAATCTATTGGGCAATGTCAGGAATGGGTTTATGTTTTTATGAAATATATTTTTAATCTATATGCTGTAATTAATGCTTGTTCAAAAGTGAGAGCATAATCACCAATAACTCTTCAGTTGAGAACATTATCTTTTTTTCTTGACAGTATTTTGCAGCAGATTCTTCAAATGAGCTGTAATTGGGAAATTTGTCCCCACACCATACAGCAAGAGCATTCATATCCTCAACTTTTTTGGTATCCCTGGAAAACTTCACCAGTTGGCCTAAGAAAATAATAACATAAGGAAGCATCAAAGAAATATTTTAAAGGTACCTTTTATTAATTATAGTGACAAGTAAAACATTGGATGAACTGTAACATAGCACTTCCTCATTTACTCAACCCATTACTGCCCAAGTGTGTTGTTTGCAATTCTTCACTTCACGCACTCTAGCTTTTGACATTGTAGATATCACCGAAGCAATGCATTATTCAAACAAAAGAATGCATAGCTGTTATATTCAATGCAAGGCTTCATTATTTCATGGCTGTCTCAAGTATCAACATGAAACCTGAGTCCTATGCCTCTTCAAGAAAAAGTCTTGTAGAATACAAATCAATTAAAAATATTCTTGTTGTAATATGACTGTAAAAGTTCAAATTATGTGATAAAAATATTAGTTTGGTGAAATTGCTTTCATTCTAAATTTCCAGGGATTTTATATGGTTGCCATTCTGTTGGGGAACCTCCCAGTGGATTGTTAATGTCCTAATCATGCACAATGTAATTCCTCATCATTTGGGATGATTTCATAGCTATTCTGATCATTTTTTAATATATTACAAATTTGCTAGGTAGTAATGGGTTACATAAAACAACTGTTATAATCACAGAATTATTATGCATATAGGTGATAAAATTATTTAATGTCACCCTTTTAATTTTAAATGTCCTTTAATTATATGTATTATTTTCTTAATAATTTATCATCAATTAAGTGACTATTTTATGATAAGCTTCATCGTTTCTTTCATTTTTTAAAGCATTTCTTAAGGTTTTTCTACTGGTTGGATTATAATAAGACATCTTGGCTTCAAATGTTCCAAGTAACAAACCATTCAATATTTGTGCCTGAGGGGTTTAAACCAATAATCTTAACAAATGTAACGCTTTCAGGCTTCACTACGTGGAACCTATCCATAATGAAGTAGAGTAAGTAAAAACACTTGTGATTCCACTCGATATTTATTTTAGCACGACCTAGGTTTCGACACGTTGTGTCAACCTAGGGATGATGACTTACCTGATGATGACACGACGTGTCGAAACCTAGGTCGTGCTAAAATAAATATCGAGTGGAATCACAAGTGTTTTTACTTACCCTACTTCATCAGGCCTGATGATTATCTCTTTTCATCTTTGTTGTGTCTGATTTGTCTTATGTTGAGCTGCAAAATACTGGCCGAATTACAGTCGGCTATTCTATACATGTGATAGGTATTCTGTAGATGTCTTGAGTAGTTATTATGATTCATGAAGTTATTCAGTTATCCTTGAGAAGCTGGTCATGGTCTCCACAAACGTCGTAACATGTTTTTCACCAGCCTGTCGGCTGGAGGAGGGTGCTGCCGGTGTCCTCCCATCCCGGTCGGTATGACCCCTACTTGGGGCACCACAATTGAGCCACTAGGGCCAGGGATGCTGCTCGCCATTACAGGAGGATTTCTGAGACCCACTGAGTTAACTCGGTATATCTTCCATCGTGACAATGAAACCACGGGCGGAGAGAGGGCTAGCCCCTCGGGCTTAGCGCTCTCTCCACCCGTGGCTTCATTGTCACGATGGAAGATATACCGAGTTAACCAAGTATTCCTGAGAAGTTATAATCATTCATTAATAAAGCCGATTTCATTTGTTAAAGCGAATTTTAATTCAAATTATCTTATTTCTTTCCAGGTAAGTCCTTGCCTACCGAGTTCTGTCGTGGGGTGTGGAGATTTTGAGGGACACGTTCCGGAGATGTGAGTCAACTCATTCCATTGACCCGTTTGAGTGTGGACACGTGACGTATTTTTCCGCGTGTCACGGTCGTCATCGATCGCGTGAATTCCTCACGGAGCTCGTAGAAAAGTACAAGCTCCACCCTTTGTTCATGGAGTTTAAAGAACAAAGCTGTACACGAACGAAACTCACCAAGTTCGACGAGAAATTAAATTTTTTTCCATCAGTCCTGATGTATAATTTCTGTAATCCTCAGGATTGTTTCGTCGAATTTAAGCAACGTGGTGATCCACGTGCCTAAATGTCAACCCTTCCAACCTTTTCACCCAAACATCGATTTGTTTCTCATATGTGTCGAGAGATGAAGGATATACTGCCGGTTTCTTTGTGACCAGGTTCCTCTTTTGAATGAAACTGCACATATTTTAGACAAGCTTGAAGCAGTTTTTGATCTCTGATTGGTTGGATTTTTAGAAAATCCGTTTCCACGGATTGTTGAGCTGTTCTTCCCGGTTGAAATTAAGCAGGGTGTTTTGCTATTTCGATATGGCCTCACGGATCAGTAAGTCGTAGTGTAACGTGCTTCTTTTGAGAGATCACGTTGGTTTTTCTTCAGTGTTGAAAAATCGTGTCTCTTTTTATGCGTTTCTGTGTTTTTTCATGTACTATTTGTGCTGTCGCAAACCATATATATATACATATTATATATTTTTATTCATTCGAAAAGAAAGCCCACTCTTGGCTAAATTCTGCTGAATTATTTATTGGCGATGGAGGTGAGAAATAACAGACCATGAAGGGTTGTAGTAAATTGCTGTCTTTTCCTAGTAGCTTCGGTGGATCTCTATAGGAGGGTTCTTGCTTTTATTTTGAAAGTGGACATCAACAAACGCACAGACAGTTCGCCTGTCTCTCATTCTCTGCATTTATTTATTACATAATTTGTGGTGTTGCTTCAAGTTCGATCAATACTAGCATCAGAATTTTCAGCACTGGAAGAAAGGAAAAAGTGCAAGGAGAGGAATGAAAATATGGAAGAAAGTCAATCCTTGGAGTACGAAAACTAACATTTGAATGTGATCGATTGAAAATGCTGTATGTCGTCTTTTTTAATCAAGGTGTCTTCCTTTTATAACCTGAATTGAAATATTTTCATATGTCTAGTTAATATAGTAAGTAGTTCAGGATTTTCCCTTGATTGTACTGTATAAATCCCCAGAGAGCAGGACATCTGTTTCAAGAAAATATGTATTTAGGCACTGTATGAATCTTCCGTAATCTTCCTATGACTTCTGCCTTCAAAGGATCAAATTATGTGTACTGCCCATACGGATATACTATTCTAATTAATGTTGAGTTTACATTAAAATATTAGGAACGTCACTTATAACGATATCCTAAAAATATATGGCATAAATCTATTAGATTGCAATGTAGAAGAAATTATTTCAAATATTTTATCATATTTAAATTTAAGACCATGGCCTCTGACTCCCTTTATTACTTTCTTTGTGAAAAAAGCTTCTAGTGCCCATTATCATGAGATGGGAATTAGATTATACTCTTACACGAATATATCCACTCATGAATATGCTTTCATGTTATCGATGCTTGTGTATTTCATAAATATTTACACTTTATTGCGCTTGAGTGCTAATGTTTGTTGGAAATATCAAGTGAATGAAACAACATTAGCTTATATACGTACGCAAATGTAATGAAAAATCAAATGGTGATAGTCCATAGATAGGACGATATTGCACTTCTTTAGTTTAATGCTAACTCCACATCACACAATGCAATCTCTATGAACCGAAAAATGAGTGATTTGTGCTACCAATGGTATTATTTATGAACTAGAGTTCATTTTAATGGAAGATGTTCCATCAACTGTAATAATTTCGTACCTTCGGTTTTAGTTGGTAATTACCTTCTGATTGATATTGAATTCATCAATCGCTACAAAACCTCCAAGCTTTTGTCTCCGTGACCCTGTCCATGCAATCCTAACGCTGACATTCATCTAATATGATTGGAACATTATGCCCTTTGTTCGCATTATTACCCTAAACATATTAAATCAAATGTCATATAGCAATGATAGGTCCCGCTCTTATTGTTGAATATCAACATACGGACCGTTATTAATATTCCTTTCCTTTATTTGCCAAATAAAGCTTAATAATTGAATCACTGAGGTCCCTTTGGATATTAATTACGGTTTTTACAAATCGTGCATACGGTGAAAGAAAAAAATACTAGCATTAATAGCTGTAATTTATAACTGTCTTTCATGAGTTTTTATTTTTTAGCGTGGTTCACGTAAATAATTTTGTACATGATTTTCATCACTTACATTTTTAGGTTCATGTAAGTTGTAATTTGTTAATGATTGATTATGTACATCAAATTTACTTTTAAGCTTGATAAGTACCTCGTTTATTTTATTGGCTGCGTTTTTCATATCCTCTGATATAGCTTCAATATATCTATTAAATATTTAATTAGGATTATCGGATTTATTGAATATATATATATATATATATATATATTCATTCATACAGAAATGACTGTCATATGGCGAAAATAACACATATATACGAGCAGTGGCCTAATGACAGCAGGTGCTTGTCTACTCTCAGCCTCGTCTAGAACATTAATCCACTCATTATCATTGATTAATAGGTCCCCATCTCTTGCAGATTGTTCAAATGTATCAAATAGCTATGAAAGATAGTTGAGTCCTGGACTTTGTGCAATGATCATGATGAGGGGATAAAATTAGGCTTCGCAGTTCCACAGTATTTTATTCCGACTAGCTTCCCTAATATATTAGCATCATCAGAGAAATATAAATTGAGAATAAGGTACAACAAAATTGACATAAATTTATGTGTTCAGCCGTGATGTTCTTTTTTGCTACCTGTCCAATCCCACGCCAACACCCTTGGTTCCCGAACCACTCCCCCCCCTCCCCTATCACGGATGAACGTATAAATTGATGTCATTTTTGTTGTACCTTTTTCCTTAACTTATATTTCCCTGACGATGCTATTATATTAGCGAAACTAGTCGGAATAAAATAGATGGAACTACGAAGTGTTATTCTATCCTCTCATCGTATCAAATAGACATAGAAAGCATAAGTTTATATAATAGCTGCGTATGGGTTAAGAAAGTGCTTTTCTTCGCATTCAATTCAGACCTTTTTGATCAAGGAATTCGTCTCAGAAATAACAGTTGTAATACGTGCCTAATACGGCATTCAATAAAATTTTATTCTGAATTCATAGAAGGGAACTCTTATTTATATTGCACAGGATCGTATTCAAAATAGTTTCAACACAGGGATTTTATCAGAAAACTTAGCTAAATGGATTAAAAATTTTTTCCTTATTTACTATTGGTAAAAGTTATTGATAGGGTTTGCTTCTTTAAAAATATTTTTAGTAGCTCCTGATGCTACCGAACTAGTTGCAAATAGTGCACTCCTCAAACCCAGGATACGTATCACTCGTTCGAGTGAGAATGTAGTGATTAAGCACCTTTTTCCCTAACATTCTATTCCGTCTACGGCATTGACCAATTTTTTTTACAAAAATTCCGTTTGCATTTCGTCTAACATGAATTCAAGTACTCAATAAAAGAGAAGAATTTGATTTTACAAAATTCTGTGAAAATTGCAATAAATACTTCCCATGACTCTGCATGTCTATCGGACATGCCGTCGGGTCTATCGTCGCGTCTATCGACGGACGGTCCTTCGACCTGAAGACGCCAGCTGGAATGCCGGCGAAACTGTTGTCACGAAAAGTCAACTAATGTGATGGAAACCCGATATAGACAACCTAAGGATGATAACACCGACCAGGGTTAGAAATAGTCATGACTCTGAACAAACAAAGAGAAACGGAAACACGGTGTGTTCTTACAGCCTCCTGTTCTCTTACAAGCCTCTTACGAGTACAAGCATTTTGATAACAGGGACATTTTATATTTTAATGTTGGTAAGTTTTTGATAAATGATAATCCAGATAAATGTTTTAATCTAGCTAAAGGTTCCGACGCTTAATTTTATATGCAAGAATTTATTACTCCAATTTACACCGGCCTAAAATGGGGAAGGGAATATCTAGTTCAAAATGTCTTATAAACTTCGACGCAGAAGAAACATTCACTACTTCATAACTAACTGACTATGGTCTTGTGAAATAATGTATCGCTAGCCATATCACCAAATGCGATCTATCCAAAAAGTATGCTACTATTTGTATCAATTAAATATTTGGGGAATAATTTAATATTTCCTGTCGTTATGGTGACCAAATTAATTGAATTCTCGGTAATTGTACGTGGATTGCAGTGAGCTCATTAAATGTGAAACGAGTGACAGTTTAAAGATGAATTTAATTTATTGGAAATTAAATAAAAATTTTGTACCCCTTATACCGAAATTTGAATAGGCATGACTATCACATGCATTCTACCAGTCGATGGATCTTTGTAGGGCACTTTTCATAACTAGTAAATAGCATGTGCGTACTAAAAAAGGGCTACTCTTACCCGATACCGTGATTTCCGAACTTCGCTTATGTAAATTTAGCTGAAAACTGACAAAAAGTTTAAGTATCACTTATTATCTGACTCCCATCATTCCATTCATAATGTCTCTTCCATTCTTTTCCTTTTACCCGACTTTCTTTTTCTGTCTTATAGGTTCAACATCCCCTCTCCTCTTAATTTACCATTTTTTTCCTCCCTATTTTTGCTATCCTGTATTTCTCTCGTGCTATTATTTTTTCAAACCACTATTTATCCACAATTTCTACTCCCATCACATCTTAATTTGAATTCCACGAAGTCTACATTACATTCTGAAATAATTTCGAAGGCTATCAGTCTGCACTTCCTCTATTGCAATCGTCAAGGTTACGCTCATGTGGAAGTTTTTCCGTGGAATACTAATACAGGGTTATAAAAATCATTTTGCGTTGATACTTTAAGGAATCACAGAATAACTTGGATTGTAATTCAAGAATCAAATAAGTATGCAAAATAAATGTCCAAACTTTTATAATAGATATTCGAGTACAATTCATCACAACCTTTTTTACTGGAGCAGCATTAATGGCAATGAACTCAAATCCACAATTCCTATGGATAAAAACAAAACGGGAAAATTGAGAGATTATATAGTATGTCTATATACATGAGATCTCGAAAACAGTTTGTTAAATAATTTGTTCGGTAAGAAATAGATTTCTTAGAATGGGAATATTTTTCTAATATTCATGTGACATTAATTCTATCGAGAATAATTAAATATTCATGATAATTCTTCATGAAATAAAGATGCTCGTGAAGAAGCAGGAAAAGGAAAAGCCTGGTTTTATAAAAAGTTCTGAGCGGATGTAAACCATAAAAATTAACATAAATAAAAAGGGATTCATGGAACACTCTAAAGGTCCTGGCTTCGGCATTCCAGTACCAAGAGTAGTGCTTGAAGTCTTATTACTCCAAGGTAAGGCTTAGCTTAGGGAAAGATGTATTACCATAGGTGAAGGGAATTCGCTAGCATCGTCAAATACGACGTAAAAACGAGTTTGAGGGAAAGTGAGTGTCGAGAAATCCTCGAAGCGTCTGGGACACACGCAGTGAATAAGAAATTGTCACAGGCGTTGCTAGTTTCACTCATTCAAGTGATGCATGAATCTTGAAATAGGCACTCAAAGGAGCTGCATTTGAGGTTTAATATTTCAGGGGATTCTTAAGGGTTTAAAGACGGAGGATCAAGCAAATAACATGTGTGTTGTTTTTAGCAGGGAAGCTCATCACCTGTGAGCGAGAATATTAATTAATTTGAAAAATTCACGTTGGTGTTAAATTTAGTTAAAAGCCTCACCCTTTGTATTTTCTGAATTTATAAGGATATTCCCCACATCTATTAAAATGCATTACGTTTTGAATTTTACATAAGCATGATTAGCCGACTGCGGTAAATTTTCTTATAAAAGAACTTTTAATGTAGAAAAGGACATGACTCGAAAAGCAGGGTGAGAATTTACATAGAATACTTTAATAAGCGGCAAAGGACTACAGCCTGCCCAAGATCTTTCTTAAAATTAGAGGGAGTGTTTGAAGTAAGCTCATGTGATGAACCTTGGGTCAATTACAATCGCAGAATTGATTGGTAAATTACAGCAACCAAGAAAATTAAACATAATATGATTAAGATAATTTGAATGGCTTTAGGTGCATAAAACACTTAGATTGAATGATTTCCATAGATTTATATTGTGGAAACATAAAACTTAAAAAGAGCAAGTATAAAAAAAATTAACTAATTAGCTGTAAATGCTCCTGGGATGCATATTAAAATCATCAATCTATTCAAATTAAAATTTCTGATGCGTTTCAAGCTTAATTTTCATCGTGTTACGTTGAACTGGTTGAATTACTCGAATTCATATTCACTGAAGCGGTACTGAAATGCAGGAGATAAAATATAATTACGCACGGACTTTCTCTGGTTTTGAAACAGGCTCGACCAATGAATAAAGTCATTTACATAATGAGTTATTATAGCCGTCAATTAATGCTATAATCAGAATTATCATTAAATCATTCTCATGTCCTCCTTCCTATTGTCGCTCGCTCATATCGATCTTAATACAGACAAAAATGTATGAAATAAATATTGTATTTCTCGCGCCATTTATTTTCTAAAGGTAAAAAAGTAAACTGGCTCTCAGAAGAAATTTAATAAAAATAAAAAAAAACCGTTAAAATAACTCCGTAATATCAGTATGTAATAGTAATCGACATAATTATTTTAAGCTCACGGTTGAGTATGTCAATCATTCAAAGGTTTCGGTAATTGAACGCAATTCATCCAAAAACATTTTATAGAATTAAGTCAATAGAAATGCAATGCAACTTGGTGTTACTGTAGCTAAAAATTTTGACTATTTACTGAAAATGAAATTTCGACGAAAGCGTCACCTTTCCGCATTTCTGATTTCTCTGGGAAAGAAAGCACTCATATAAAGTGTAGGTACATGCTCGGCAGTAACTTGTTTTCTAATAATAATAATTTGATATGATGACTCAGGATATGACGGGGAAAATGGAATAGCATCAGCCCAAAAAGAACCTTGAAACGAGGTAGAGTAAAAACGACTTTCCTTTCCCGGAGTATGTGGATGGTGTTCATCATTTTATTTTTTTTTGGGGGGTGGGGGTAGGGCTAGACTCAGAGAAAATTGGCATACAAGCACACTCTCTCTCCGTGCCCTTTAAAGTTAACAGGCAAACGGATAGACGCGTTGCGCCAGGTACGTCTGGGTGTAAGTTTTACGGAGGAGGGTAACGAAATGGGTGAGCGTAGTGGAAACGTACGAGGAGAAGCGAGGTGGATTCTCCGGGGGAAAAAACCGAGGAGGTGAGGCTGGAGGGGGTGGAGGTTGGAAGGAGGACGAAAGAGGCCGTGAAGACCTATTTTGTATGCTAATACGACGGGAATTGTATTGCTCTGAGGGCCGCTCTAGGCTGCGCTACAACCACCGCTCCGTGTTGAAAAATCTCGTCCAATTTAAGTGCCAAAATTTTACACAGCGTAGTGAAAAGGAGGTCTTTGTGTAAGGAATCTGAGGATCGTTAAATCAATTTGCTCGAATCCGTCATGCGTGAGTCCTCACTTTTACAAGTCGGGGTGCTTGTTTATCAACGCATATTGAATGTAAATGTCTCACCATTTGCTCACGTATATTTTTCTCTGTTTTCCCCGCGAAAAAGTATCCGGTGGCTGCATGCTTGTCCCAATGCGTGTCTGTGCTTAGCATGCGAACGTTTTCATGGCGGAGTCGCCCCATTTCTCGGCATTGAATTTAACAGGAAGCCGTTATAAATTTGTGGAAATTTTATTTGGGATTCATGAATTAAATTTCGCAATGTTTGGAAACGTCGATCATTTTTGTTGAAACGCATTAATGAAATGGTTGTGTGCGGAGGGATACCGAAATGATTAGCGTGAAATCTCTCCACTTGAGCCAGAAGAAGCTTTGATATGACAATTTTCGATTTTTTTTATTTTACATCAAACTTTTTTCCGCCCAAATGAATGATAAAATTGATAAACAAAGGTATTCAAATTATATTTGACAAAGCGTTTAAAAATTTCGATTTCAGGAACTTTTTCAGGGTTTTCATTTTCGTCTTAACGTTTCACATGGGATTGTACCTCTTATAATGTAATTATAATTTTATGATTCTCCGTCTTTAGTAAAAAAAAATACACCTTTACCTAATCAACTTCGTCTAAATCTAGTCAAAAAGCTTAGTTTTCTAAGAATCTATTATCTAGTCAAAATATCTAAGTTTAGTCGTTTACACAGGCTATCATAATTTCCTCATTAGTTAGTAAGATAGGTCTTTAGTTGTGTTTGTTTCGATGCTGAGTGTCGTCATTACATATTTTAATCTGCACAAACCGGTTGTGAGCTACGAATAAGTGTCAAACCTATATGCTGATTTTCTCCTATCCTGTTTTGACCATAATAATGAAGTCGAGGTATTCTTATTTCATCAAAACTCTAGAAGAATTTATATGAGCACTAACAAACAACCTTTAATAGATTCGTTCCCATTTAAAATAAAATATCGTTGCTGAATTTTCTAAAAATTCAGCGAGCATTTTTAAAAAACGTAATGTAAGAAATTGAATGTATTGTGTTAGTTATTATTATTATTATCTTTTTATTAAATTTAATTCTCAGCCTTGCTGGGATTTCACCCATCCCGGGTATATTAAATACCAAAGGATTGGGTT
>WURS02448330.1:0-14370 GCA_011762765.2 Rhinocypha anisoptera
TCGCTTATCATACCCAATGATCGCATTCACTTCTGACTCATCTGCTGGTCATAGCGCTCTTCAAAGTTAGTCTGAATGAACTTTACTGTAAGATAAACGGAAACTCCCACATATATTATAAATCTAATTAGTTTATACAATTCTTTACTACAGTTCAATAATTATTTAATCACTATCTTAGTAAGCTTTTTAACAGATGAGAACAGTAAAACATATTTCGACTCGAAACATTAGCGGTAATGATTTAAACATCGTTCTCGTAGTCAGCGGGATTCTTGCGCGACAATCGACGATTCTCTTCGTTTCCCCACGTATAGAGGAGATAAGCGCCTAGCAGAGGAGGTGCAGCATATGGAAAGGTGTTGGTAAAGTCGCGACGAAAGCCATTCCATGTGTTGGCCCAAAAGTTGGGCAAGGCCTTTTGTTCGTACTGCGAGATGCGCACATAGATCACGTTGCGCACAAACGCTAAGTTGCCAAACTTCTTACCCATCTTGGCTAGGAGTATATCAGAGCAAAGAGCTTAGTTTCAACAAGTTTACAAACCTACAATGTATATATCATACATACCGAGTGAATCAAATGATGGAAGAAACAAAGGACACAATCTGACACAAACAAAGAGTAATTATGCGTTAGTGAGTGAAGAGTTGAGCCACTTGTAGAGGAGACGCGTATGGTTTGGTCACTTACCGCGGTAGGTGTCAATGTGAATCGAGTATGAGTTGAGTAGACGAATCGACGATCCCAAGTGTTACTCGTGCTGACTTCTAATCAAGGGTAAACGCTGCACAGCTGCTCACTGTACTAGGCACCTCCACAGAGTACATGTCTAACCGAGACACACGCACATGGAGTGTTGCGAGCCGGCACTGAGCGTTGTTGACACGCACGTGTCATCTCTTGCAAAGCACGTGTCTACCTCGCAGGACAATTTTGGCCAAGTGAATCACCATAAGATAACGCTAATCAATTTAAATCATTTATTTTGATGGCTCGCGCTCAGGTACTATTTTTTTTAATTTCATAATTTAGGGTTTATTTGTTTTTTTGCAGGTAGTGGTCAGCACGGAGCAATGTGCCAGTGGAGGTCAGAGCATTGCTTTATGGGACCTTGCAACCGGCAACATGCTTTCTACTTATCACTATCGGAATCATGGGAGCAACCAGTCTGGTTGGGTGGCTAGGCACTGTGTGGAACGAATAGGTTGGCATTCAATGATCGCTGCCTACCACAACTCACCTCTTCTCTACGTGTATGGACTCGAGACTCGCGATCGAGTTCACCACAAAATGGTAATGCCGGGTGCGGTCTCCTCTCTAGCCATCACACCCGACGACAACTATGCTCTGCTGGCGATAGGACCCAAAGTGCACATCTACCAACTTGCATCGGGTAATCTACTCAACACGGTGGAGAAACACTATCAAGCTGTGAGCGTGATTCGTGTCACTTCGGATCAAAGTTACTTTGTCACTGGAGGCAATGATGGTCATGTTTTGGTGTGGAGTTTATCCAAACTTCTTGTTCCTAGCCAGTCCTTTCACATAGTAGGCGCTTCATCGAATCTCTTTGACCCGATTCACTCGATTGTTCACTCCAACTCTAAGGTGAGTGATATTCACCTTGGTCTTGGTGGAATTCACGCTAAAATGGTTGTTTCTTCTGAAGATCTCATAGTCAAGGTGAGTCCCGCAAACTTGACTTTTTTCACTTAACTTCAGCTTCTAACCTAACCATAGATTTACGAGCTTCAAAATTGTACTTTGCTCGCGACGATTAGTTTGCCTAGTATGATTCACTGTGTAATAATGGATCGAAGCGAGCGGTCGCTTTATTGTGGCGCACACGATGGCCGTATTTTTGAGACTGGTCTCAATTTAGTGGCCTATCACCAACCTGAGTGCAGTTCACAGGCTATCTACTTGGAGCAGCATACCGAGGAGGCGGCAGTAAATAACCGAACTCCAGTGTTCGAAGGTCACACGGGCATGGTAACAGCCTTAGCAGTGTCCATCGATGGACAAGCTTTACTGTCTGGATCGGCGGACCACTGTATCAAGGTGTGGCACGTGGAGAGCGGTCAATGCATGCGCACACTCACTGCCAAAGGTAGACTTATTTGCATTAGTAGCTGTTGATTTATTGCCTCTTTCTATCTTGATGGCTCATTTCAGGAGTGATCACCAACCTATTAGTTTATCCTGCTTTAGCGGGTCTTTTCTTTGCCGATTCACTTCAGAGCAAGCAACTGTGGTCTCACTCGGGTACTAGTGGGTATTCGCATGACCCTTCACTGAAAGGTCTCGGACGTAAAAGAGACCACTCATCAGACTCTCAATGGGATTCACTGTACGGAACCCGAGCAGTTTCACTGGATGTGTTGCGCTCGGTTGAAAACCCACCCAAACCAGTGGTGCCATTTGCACGTGAGCTTTATCGGCCTACTTTGACTTTTACTACCACAACTCAGACCAGTGGAACTACGCGACACGAGTCCAACTCAACCAAATTGGACGCATTTTCTTGTGGATTCCTCATGATTCACAACGCAGACAATGAAACATCTGGTCCTTGGTTGCGGCACTCGAGGCCATATGAGGAAGAGCTCGAGCGCATCTTTCAACAAAGCGTAATCTAATAATTAGTGCGAGTACTGGGTTTATTGATTCACATTTTATTTTATGATGATAATTGCAGCAACAGGATTTTGAGTGGCTGCAGTACAACCAAACCAAGACCAAATCGATCGGGAAGCGGAATGGCAAGTCTGCCAAGTGGAATAGGAGAAATGGAACTATTGCTGATGGCGATCAAATGCCCCAAATGATTGAGCTGGATGTCGATGATACTGTCGAAATCAACGATGGATTTAAAGACAAGGAGAGCGGCTCTGACAAGTTGCAAGCGAAGTTTCAAAAACTGCGTACCGCGAACAACCAGCTTTATCAACTGGCTGTAGACCATCTCTTCGGCACAATGTTCACCAGTAAGACAGATATCTCAAGTAGCAGCACTAGGCACAACCAAGCTGAACAGCCGCAAGTGATT
This sequence comes from Rhinocypha anisoptera, assembly GCA_011762765.2. Classification (NCBI taxonomy): domain Eukaryota; kingdom Metazoa; phylum Arthropoda; class Insecta; order Odonata; family Chlorocyphidae; genus Rhinocypha; species Rhinocypha anisoptera. The sequence continues at coordinate 3,053 of WURS02448330.1, forward strand.
GAACTGGACCCGTGATGCTTACTGATACCACTCAGATGCGTGTCACCACGTGAGGTGTCTTGCGCTCAGACCCAACCGTCGCTGGACTGATCTTGAGTTTATTCCAACTATGGATAAGAGAGACAAAGATTATGACTACAAATCAGTAAAAGCATTTTATTTGACGACTACTGCCTGCGATCGGGACTCTGGGCTGGTTTGGAACTTGGCATCGTAGCTGATTGTGATTGCTTTCTCTTGCCCTCCCTCTCTACTAGCTGCTTGATTCGGTAACTCTGATGAGCTCCACGGTACCTGACGGGAGGGAGGGGTTTGAATCACCAAATTAGAATCATCATAGATCACTGCATTCTCAACTAGGAAGAAGGTAAGAACAAACAAAATAGTATAGAAAAATAAATAAACTGGGTTTGTCCAACTGATAGATTTGACTGCTATTATGGTGAGGTTAGTGTACAAAGAGACGATGGAGTGGGATGAGTGTATTTTCTGTGCTGAGTCAGACAATCTGATGGGATGCGGTCAGGTGTACGATCGGCTTGAGTTAGTGGACAATTGTGAGTGACAATCTCACCACAGCCACCACTTCTTCACACCGTCATTCAATTGGGTCTTTCGCCATCTGTCCGAATAGGAAAAGAAAGACAAGGGGGTGTGAGGGGGAGGCATTCGACTAGCTGCTTTTCTAGTAGGTGGATAGAACGCGCGCACAGGTTGGTCAAGTTTAATGGCAGCAGTGAGTGAAAGGATTAGAGTATAAAAGATTAAGCTTTGAAGCTGTGAGCATAGACGATAGTTGGCATACTTACGAGAAATAACCGAGCACGGTGACCAAAATGAACATGAGCGAGCCCACTGCTATTAACGCTCCTATTAGACCCACTTGCACTTGGCTTAACCTTGGTTCTTGTCGTTTCTTGCTTACATTACTACTGCTGCTACTTTCATTTGCGATGGTTGGACTTGTTGACGTTGGAATACTTGTACTAGTTGTGAGGGTTGTCTGTGTGGCATGATGTGATGCGGCCAAAGGGGTAAGCTCGAGGGGGTCGGTGGTTGGCATGGCTTCTGAGCGCAGTAAAGGCTTCTCTGTGAGCTCAGTCTCGTACCTTAGTGATTGGACTTTAGCGAGATCTCGGGGTACACATTCGGCGATGCCAAGGCAGTGCTTGGTGAGCAATGGCTGCTTGCAAAAGAAATAACGTAATGGACGAGTTGGTGGGTTGAAAGCAAATAATTGCGGTGATTGTACGTTATTTGGCTCTATGGTCGAAGTGGTACTTGATAAAGACTCCATTGGCACACTCTCTTGGAGATGTTCTCTCACGAAAGTGTCCCACTCAAAAAGTCGACACATGGTAGCCACTCGGGGGTCACAGTTGATGATGCCAGCACCAAAGCACTCAACCTCCTTCTGTTCTATCTCGTTCATTTTGGGGCAAATTTCTTTTAGCTTGAATTCACAACGACGCAACTCTGGTTCCAGTCCCATCGGCGGTGGGGGTTGGAACGGTGGAAAAGCATCTTGTGGAGGCAAAGGCGGGCGAAACACGGAAGTAGACATTGGTGCTATAGTGCTCATTTCAGGCTTCTCGAAGGGTCCAATGGTTGTGTCGAATGCTACTGTAACGTATTCGACGGGCGACGTGTCTGAATCGAACTCACCCGGTATCCAATTTACCGTTACCGTTTGATCAGAAGTATCATTGATTGAGGAGGCTTCGGTTGTAATAGTACGATAAGGTTCTTGGGCGTTATGTTCACGGTCTTCACGTTTGCGCACCGATGGTGGCGATGTAGTAGTGATGATGGACTCCGAATGCCCGTACAATAATGTCTCGTTGACAGTGCTTGGAATTTGGGTAGTTGTGACAGTAGGCGTAGTGTTTGGTTCGGTTGTAGTGACCATGTCTTTGGTCACTGTGCTACTGAGTGTTGTGCGCGTGCTTGACTGCGTCGTTGATGTGGCAGGTGTAGTGGATCGGTCCCAAAGTACAAACTGTTTGCCTTTCTCTACCAGTTTTACTTTGGTCAGTATTTTCTTGGGCTTCCGTACTGTGCTAGGTTCACTTGTATTTCTAGTGGTGGTAGTAGAGGTGCTCTTTTGCCTTTGCGACCAATCGATAGTCATTTTGAGTGTAGATGAACTGGCGCTGGACATAGTGGCGGTGGGAGTAACCAGTAAGGCCAATTGTCGATCTGTGCTTTTTTTCTCTTTACGGAGGATAATGTACTTTCGTTGAATGCTAACTGTGTTTCTGCTGGGATCAGTAGCAGGCGATACACTTATGCTGGTGTGTAAGCCATGTCGACGACGCAAGGCGAGATCGGTGAAATTAATGAAGCGAGGGGTAGGAGGTGGTGGACCTACAAACAGTGACTGATACTTGCTCGACCCCTGTAATAGTGCTCTCTCTATCCGCACACCACCACTGAGCATTGTTTTGTTGCTCGATTCAAGTTCCATCTTTTCTAATGCAAACCCTGCATCCTGGTTGCCAGTGGAAAGTCCTATTGCAATAAGTAAGAGAATAAATAATTAATAGTAGGATACAAATGTGATCAATTCGATTTTGGTGAACCTAGTGTTCACATACCAATAGCACCGGACAATGAATGGTGATGAGTCAGATGAGTGAGTAGGCCACCCACCTCACTAGCCATCTGTGGCGCTAAGCACACATGGCCAGTTTGTTAGACTTACCTTGTGCTGAGTTAAGAAGGAGAACAATGATGAGCACGAGTGATGATGATGTAAGATGATTCCGCGTGAGCTGACTCAATGCACTCAACGCGCCGGTAGTGATGGCACACCACCCACGTGACCTCCGTTGCTGGCCACTGATGCCTTTTCCAACATTGACGCACTTGGCAACAGCAAAAGGGCACATCGTTTTGGGACGAGTTCTACACTCAAATGTCGTTTCTTCGGACAAGTTCATTTACCTATGTCGGGTAGAAGGGCAGTGAGACCCAAACACTATGCGATCAAACTTTGTCGGACATGACTCGTGAGCAAACACCTCCAAGATATTGAGGTGATGAGCCAATTTCTCTTATCTGGCCTGGTGTGACGAATTGAAACATAATGTTTCATAAGGCGCTAGTGACTGCAGTGAGCCATGATGAGTGATCTCACTTCCCAATTGGTTTGAGTGCGTGTCTCTGCAAATTGCGTCTGTCGTCTGCACCGAATCTCACTAAAAGGGTGGCGTGGAGAGGGCCACCCATGGGTTTATATACCACCGCGCCGGCCAACAAAACAGAATCGGGTTATGAAACTAGGGTGGCTGTGGAGGAAGAGGGGAAGCAACGCGTGTGTGGCTTTACTGGCTAGTGAGTCGCATTGGTCTCTGATGGCAATCTCGGTCTCACTCAATCAAATATCTCTAGAATGCCTGTGCGCATGCTTTCACTTTTACTTTGTATAAACTTTTCTTGTATAACTTTATCTGTTTATTCTCCAACTATACTATCAGCACAAATTTCATACCATATTGGTCATTGGTTTATTCATAAGACTTTTAACTCAAAAATTAAACGTAAATTTAGGATGAGTTAGAGAACTGCAATGACAAATGCATCCAGGAAGCAATTAAACAACAATCCGGTGTGTATACTGTATTTAATCTAGAAAAATTTCACGGTTTGATTTGAGCATTTGCTCGGGAAAGCTAAATATTCATAGTTACTAAAGAGAGAGAGAGAGAGAGTTGCATTCTCATCATCATCTACTAGTAGAGACTAGCTGCGTTTCTTCGCTCTGTTTTCACTGTGAGTCAGCTTGGCGCGTAATTGTTGTCTGTTTGGGTTTGGTTGCAGCGAGTGCAATCAGGCGACTGGTGACCTGTTTTGCTGGTGCCACTCTTGGATCACTCACCTCAGCGCACAGTGCCCAGTGTCCAGTGCAGGGATCATTACACCTCACACTAATTACTACTAGTAGTTCTCATAGCAGCACAAATAACTTGAAACAAACAATCCTCTATTAACAATGTCGACTCATTGGTCACTGTAGGAGTTTATCAAGAGTTTAGCAATTAAGTTTAGCTCGAAAAAGATTCAACGTGATTTTAAAATGTTTGCCGGTTGCTATCGTGGTCGAAAATGGTATGTGAGTTGCATGCACAATGGCTACTGGGCCAATGGGAGGCAACTTTTAATTTGCTCATAAATAGGCAACTGTGCAACTACCCTACCTTCTTTACAAAGAACCAAGCGCGCAATCGGTGCTAATTGCTATTTTCCTTGACCAATGGCTCGTGTGTGTTAAGCAACTTAAATCGATGTGGCATTTTGTGACTTGCAAATTCACCTCGGCCTTTAACCGTCTCGTACTTATGCTGACCCTCTAACCTCAATACCCCTCAATGTTTTTTCTCTTCTCTAAATGTTGAATTATTTACTTCTTTATGAAACAGGTCTCTATGCGAATAGGCTTGATTTTAGAGATTCCATTAGCCAAATTGCTCTCAGCTAGATGACCTAGTGTAGAACCCTCAGAGTCGATCACTACCCAGGTAGGATTTTGGGTAATCTAATCTACTCAGAGAGATAAAGCGTGCTAAGTGTGATGGCATGTGAACACGTTGTCGTGCTCTATTTGAGTTAACCCGTGTAGTGAAAGTATAAGATGCAGGCATGGCATGACTCAGCACCCATCCCTTGGCACATATGCATGGCTATTTACTGGCTGCGATTAGCTAATTTTGACCTCTGGTTATTTCTTTCATTGCCTGGCACAGTTCTCTTGTTTGGAAAATTTATGAATTTATAATTGTGCTTATAATCTACCTATGATGGGAAATTCAAGATCAATTAAAAGAGTGGAGATCGAAGCTGTCGATTATCATGCACGCTGGGTACTAGAGTGCCATTGCGGGACAAGGTTGATGAGTGGCTTTTCAAGTGAAAGACCTTGGAAAACGTTGACTATTCAATTATTTTCTCCACTAACTGCTGCTTTTTCGACGTAGGGCTGTTATGGTACCCTAGTGGGGGTTAGTACTATTGGCCACGGTGATTAATGGTCAGTCCCATTGGCCATAAACCAAGCGATCAACCGGCTGGTAAAACCAATCCACACATAGACACACGCACTAAGGCCGCTTTGGCATTGGAAATGAATGGCAGTTATTGCTACCGGGTTGAGAACAAATGGGAAACTGTCACGCAGTGCAATTGGACACATGATTCGATTCACTCTGAGCAGTGAGTGAGTAGAGATCTAGACCCATCATCACAGAATTGCCACACGGTTGGAACCAGATTCACGTTACTCACCTTGAACCTGTCAAGGCTGACATTTAGGTTGCATTTGTGCACCGCAGTTATGTGAAAGAATGACGAGTAAATATGATTTAAACTCACCTTACATGATGTTCTTGGTGCTGTTAAGTTAGGTTGTGGGATGAGTCGAACTGAGTAATTTGAAACGAAAATCCATGTACTGAGTCTAGTTGTCGAATGAGTCGCCAGTCATTTCTGTACAATAAGTTTTATGTGCTCTTCTCTAGCACTACTCGGCATGATGCCATTGAGCTATGGTGAGACATCACCACTGGGCAGTGATGACATTTGCGCGGGTGGCTCACATCAGCACAACACGTGCCTCCACTTTATATAATCATCACTTTGCATCCATAAAGAGACGGAAAATTTAAATCTTGAAAAGGAACCAAGGCTCTGACTAGTGAGGGTGAAATTTATTACCACGAAGATACTTTGCATTATATATCTTTTTTTAAGTTTTGGTTGGCATAAAAATGTATTTGGTGTGATAGATTTTAAATTAAAGAAGCCTATTGGTTTGAGTTTTCTCTTTGTTTTGAAGATGCTGTTGAGCAGTTTTATTTACTTTTATAATCTGACTGCTAAGTTTCTCCAAAGTATTTTTACTGGCAACACACTGACTTTAGTGACACTAATGTTAAAAGATAATTTCATCACAAGTGTGTGTATTGTGTGACAACGAGATTTACATCTGACTCTTTCTTTCAATTTTTTTGGTCATAATTCACGGCTAATTAGCTAGTGTGAGTGCCAAATTGGTATAATATAAAAGTTGGCGAAAGGTAGTTTGATGTATGCTACATTAGTCATTGGTGCTGATGGCCGTTAGCAAGGATTGTCCATAGTGGTCAGCTTAAGTTATGATGCATTGAGCGTAGAGAATACACAGTGATACATTTCGATGCTTGTGTTGAGCAATGTCATCGCCCGCGGTGGTGTGAATCAATAGACACATTGCAATGCATTTATTGCTGACTACCCTATAGGGTACTTCTGGTGTTACCTACATCACTCAGCTTTGTGACAACTCTTCTCTTCACACGGGTTGAGATGCCACAATGGCATCGCACGGCATTGCACCCAGATGACAAATGACCCGAAACTGGTCGGCATGTCTGTTAGCCTCTTGCTTGGTGGTTGGGTGGTTAGCGACCGGTGACCGGTGAGTTCTCCTATTGTGAGTCAGTGTTGCATGTCCGGTCCGGTCCGATGCGAGCAATTCTACTCACTGTCACACTGTGTAGAGAGATTCAGGAAAACAGTGATCTCAACAAGTAGTGTTGATCATAAACCATTTACCAATCATGTTGAGCTCATCGTTGTGGTTTACCCTTCTGCTTCTCACTTACCTACATGGAGATGTCCGGGCTCAAATGGTATCCTATGGAATGCGTCGCTTGGCACTGTCTACCAATCAATTTGGGTTGGATTTGTTGCGTGCAATGGAACGTACTGGACGTGACTCACCATACTCAGTAAGAGGGTCAGCAGAAGGAAGTAATGGTGGTAGACAGTCGTATGCTTTCTGTCCCTTTTGCATTGGAGCTTCACTAGCGATGTTGATGACAGGTCTGGCTTACACACCACGACAAGGAATTGTCGAAGAGGCAACAGAGTCAGCTTATGAATCGCTGCGCTATGCGCTCTATCTCAACAACATGCAGCCACAGGAGATTAATTTAGCCTATCTTGACCTCATGCGTCACTTGCAGGTTAGTACCAGAGAAATTGACAACATTGCCTTTTCGGTGAATCTGCTTCTTTTATGACGAGAAATTAGTTAACCATGTTGACTTTTAGGTAAATCTTCCTGATGGCTTTCGCTCTCGAAGATCTACTGGTTTGTCTGAAGAGTCATTATCATTGAACCCGTTAAGTTCACAACTGCCAAACTTGATGCGCATTACCAATCAGATGTATGTCCAACGGCACTTACCCGTAGACTATCATTACTATGTGCTGACACAACATTACTACTGCACTCCGATGCGTTCACTTGAGTTAGCATATGCCGGCGAGGAGTCCCGCCAACATATTAACGCGGTGGTAGAACAAGCCACTGCGGGCAAGGTGCCTCACCTCTTGCCTACGGGAATAAATTCACTTTCTCATGCAAAACTTCTTCTTCTCTCGGCTATGTATCTTGAGGGTAAACTTGACTTGCGACAAGCAAAATCTCGTTCGGCACTACACGCTCTATGGCCATATCGAAGACCATTGCAACAATATCAACAGCAAGGCCCACATCCTATGGTTCATGTGCATGGACAGCAGCATGTAAATCGAAGCACAGTTCGGCCACATCTGTCAACAACAAGCACAGTGCCACCTTCCATGAGTAGTGCTATGCCAGGATCGTTTACAACCACAAGTCCCAACAATGGATTTAATCCGTTTAAACCTTTAAGAAACTCTTCAACTTTGGTGACAAAAGAATCAATCCGTTTGCGCTATACTCGAAGCACATATTTGAATGCTACAGTTGTAGAAATGCCGTTAGTCGGTGGCATTCTTACCATGCTAGCTTTGGTACCTGAATCACCTTCAGCTATCGAGCTGATGTTGTCGAGGATTAACGCACAGCTTGTAGTCGATCTTATGCAGAATCTCGAGATACGGCGAGTGGACATTATGGTTTGTATTATATAATTATATCAAATATTGGCCCGTATTCATCTGTCCCCCTTGAGATTAAATTTGAAAATTTTAATTGAAGTTAATTGATATAGACTAGTTTAATTAAATTAAAATATTTTTGAAGATATTGTTGAGGCTAACTGTCTCTTAGGTTCTAAAAAAAGTTGACTCTTAGCTGGACAAATGGATACGGGACCCGTATTACGGGTCATTAACTCATTCTTCGTATTTTTTAGATTCCAGTGATCAATGCGAGTTACGCGATGCCTAATTTACGTCAAGTGCTAACACGTATGGGTCTTGGAAAGTTATTCAAACCTTCAGAATCCCTGCTTGGTGAATCTTCCGAGCCATCATTGTTCACTTTTGCTGGCATTGAAGGGTTTCCACTTAGCCAAGTAATGTACTTGCAACATCAAACTGTGTTAGATCTTTCTGTTGAAGATCACACTGAACAACATCCATGGGAGGAATCGCACAGCAGAACAGCTCGACACTTGAACCATAAGCAAGATTCTTATCTCCCTACGGTAACTTCGCCAATTCTACGCATTGTACCTTCTATTACTTCTGATGGACGTGAGAAAAAGCTGGGTCTACATTCAAAAGCGCCAATGGGTGGAATAATCAACTCCAAGCAGCGACCAGCAACAATGGCAGGCAACAAACCCAATCAACGTCGCACTTACATCAGCCTGGAAGATGAGTTTCTTTACCTTGTTGTGGATAATATTTCTGGTCTCATACTTACTATGGGTATCTACAGGTCTTAGTTATTTCATGTTGTTTGCTTTAACCAATAAAATGCTACAAATGTTAAGGCATCGACCCGGTTGCGAAACGTGTAGTAATAATCGTGCTTTCACATGAGACATTAGCGCAATACTGAAGCCAAGATTTTTTTATTGAATCGTGCCTGATTTCTACGGTTCTAGATGAAGACTATCTAGCAGTGCTATCCAGAGCCATTCTGGGCATGCCTGCCAAAATTCGGATGCAATCCAAACCGGTTACTATCGCCGTCTGCGTCGCTCGGATAATAAGAACTTCTACCCCCAGCTCCAGGGAAAGTTTATCAATCCTTCAAACTAGAAACTTGTAATGTAACAAGGTCACTTCCGCTTCGAGTGAAGCACGAGTGTCGAGTGATCTAAAAATCGACAGAGAGTGCGCAAAGTACTTGTTGGCTATTCCTTTCGTAGAGACTTGCGCCCCTTTGGTTTTGCCAGTTTGTGACGAGTTGGCGGCAGTATAGGCTGTAGAGTGCATTCTTTTGCCTGGAAGCCCAAAATAGCCATTGCCAGTTAGCCGCTCTGCTAGCCCTGTGATCTCAGACGCTAGGCGCTCTTAAAATATGACCGTGCTTGGGCGTTCGTCGTCACCTCGGCACCACCACGATGAGCAGAGCGCTACTTCTGGTAAGGCGCCAGAGACTGCTTGGTTGTCTGGTACTGTCTGTGTTCAGTTCCACTGCCTCAAGCCGGAGCCGGCAGTGCTATGGCAGTGGATGTCTTGAAGTGGCATCACCACCACTCATCATCTTCTCAAGTCATTCGACCCATTCATCTATCCATCGAGTCATCGGAACTCAACGAGAACCGTCTCTTTCTGTGCTTGTAAGCGTGCTGTTAGGTGTGTGTGTGTGTGTGTAGGTTGGCAGTACGTGGTGTGGTGTGAAGTTTCATCGAACTCTCACCAACTCCCATGAAACCCACGTGTTGTACTCGCCATTCTGTGTGTACAACACGTAGATCAATCAATCGTCACCAAATCACTCCGATAGTGATGAGGCATCATTGCATACGATCCAGCCTTGTCTAAGGCCACTAGAGCTTAGTGTGTGTCAGTCATGTCACGCACTGAAGTAGAGCGTGCACCCACCTTTACCATCAAGCCTCGCATACGTGAAGAGGATGATGGCAACCGGTTGGTGTTAGAGTGCGAGCTCGACGCCATCCCTCAACCTGATGTACAATGGTTCAAGGACGAAGTGCTTGTAGAGCATGGCGAAGATGATCGTTTCTTCTACCGTCTGCGACAAACCAAGCCACGCCACTATCTTGTAGCACTGATCATAGACAACGTAATTGAGATCGATGGCGGCATCTATCGCGTGCTTGCCAAAAACCTTATGGGTGAAGTAACAGCATCGATCAAGCTCAATTTTGATCGTAAGTTACTACAGTAGCATTTATCCTTAAGCTTATTCCTCAATTAGTTTTTTCTATCGGTTGTTGCTCACATGCTTTGCCTGTTAAACTGAAGTGAACCAACTTGAAGTGGAATGAAATGTGCCAGAATAGGGCATTGTTGTTGTTGTTTATGGCTTGCCATTTGCGATGTGTCACGCCGATTCATGCAACGAACCGCGAAACTCTGACTAAGAATAGAGATTTGTGAGAATACCATTACTTTCCAGATTGATTTGCTCACTTCCAAAATAAAAGTTTTTCTAATTTTTTATTTTCAAAATTTTTTAAAAATATTGATTTCTATATTAGTTTTTAATTCATAGTTTGAGTAAGTAATTTAGTTAATTTTTAAGAAATTTAAAAAATTAAAAATAATGTAATTTGTTAAAATACATTTTATTTCTTGTACTCTAATAAATATGTTTCATTAGAAAAGGTATGATCTCAGGATTTCAAAAATAGCAAACACTAAGCTCCGCCACTCGAGTAAGAAATTATCTTTAAAAGAAGATTTATATGTTAAAAAATCCTTATCTGGATATTTTTCATTCTTCAAAAATGTTTAAAAATTTTTTTAATAATGTTAAAGGAAGGCATATGCTTCCATTTAGTATAGCATCCATTTTAATGCCAATTAATTTTAATTATGTTATTCTGAATATAAAAAATTTGAACTTGAACTTAAATTTGATTACGATAAATACTTATATTATTGAATATTATGAAATTGCATTTAATAGTTTTTCATTAAAAAAACTTCAAATTCATATTTAAAAACACATCATTACAGCATTTCAGAAATTCTATTTAAACAGTAAACTCTAAAATAAAGTCGAAAAAACTTAAGATCCATTTAGGATCAAAGTTTTTATTTGAAGGTTCTTTTCTTCACAAGAAAGACAAAAGAAGTACATAATCATGTGAAGAAGTTTAAATCCATGATGAAAATTCGTTTTTATTGTTTTGACTGAACGTAAAAAATAATTTTAAATCTAAAAATAATTCTGTCAATGTAAAATTCGTACCCTTTTGGTGAACCTAACTTAAGCTATAGCTATATATGTCGGAGGTATCTGGTACTTTTAAGAAGTTGTTTTAATTTCTAAAATGTCCTATCCTAAAATAATGAGTCAATTCTTATCACTATCACTTTTGACTATGAGATGAGTCATTTCTGATTGGTCAGTGCAGCGATTG
>WURS02448349.1:0-14370 GCA_011762765.2 Rhinocypha anisoptera
CGGACAAGGAGAGACAGCGAAAGACAAAGCGGGTCACAAGAAATAGACGTACATACTAGGCGGAAACAAGGAAGGAAGGAGTACGGGACGGAGGAGCCAAGAGATGAGAGATGCCATCGGATTCTCAATCCCACCCCACTCTCCCGGATTCCAATAGGCAGTGTGTCAAAGTCAGGGAAACCAACTGTCCGCATCATATTGTCTTCCTCGGCTATACTTACTGAGGAATCTATTCCGCCACCTATGGGTCAGTTTCAGTTTTGAAATCTGTCTGGTAAAAACTATTCGGTCGGGAATTAAATGCAATAGGTAGCGCCACATCCAGAATAATGGGGAAAAACCCTAAAGAAGAAGACAGAACGACGTCATAAAATTATAGATTGCGGGAATCTTTTAAACGATTAAGTATCCTGAAACAGCATAAGAAAAAACATGACAGGAATGAGGTATTTTCTGGATATAACGTCGGTATCTTATCATAATGGTATTATGGAATTCCTTCTTTAACAAGTCTTCTGGTTACACTAACATGTCTGTGGTCTCGAGGACTACATGATGGACCATTACACACACACGGTCATTCAAATTACCGTCTACCTTTACCTGAGATTTTACAAATAAGCTTCTAATCATAACAAAAATAAGGAAGATATGGCGTACCATGAAATATTCCCCTATTATACTCCTCTCACTCGCTACCCGGGATTCCATAAAACATTTGACCCAAAACCTTTTGGGCGACAAGGGATAGCCTCTGGCAGCGCCCCAATCTTCGAAGTCTGCTCCAGCTCTTGTAAGAGGAGGTGACGCAAAACAAAAATTTTATCGAAGTAGGGGAAAGGATAGACATGATATTACGAAATTAGGACGGCACCAAGAACAAGATTCGATCCAAAGGCACTACAATCCGGCTAATGTGTATTTTGGCAGCTATAATTTGGCACGGGTGTATCTTCCCGCTAGGTTTATTTGGTTATGAAACAACTGGCAGGTAAGCTTACATCTAAAATAGAAGGGGAATACACTTTCATTTATAACTCAGACTAAACGTAAATTGGAGAAAACTGCATGGAAATAGAAAACCGTGGTCTTTCTTCGATAGAAATGTTCATGACTGAGAAAAAGGAGGAAATTAAAACGACACTTGTACCGTGATCACTTGGCGACTTGAATGAATGCATTAATATTTTCTATATGATCACTCAGATTAAAATGCCCTGAATTAATTAATAAACAAAATGTATATTTCAAATTCAGATACGATAAAAATAATTAAAATCAGACCTGTACTGAGTTTGGTAAGAGTACATGCCCCTTAGACACACAATAAAGCAGGGAGAACACCAGAAAATGAAACTGGGAATTAAAAGGAACCTTTGAGATTTTAAATGCCACTTTCTTCAGATACTTCATTCGTAATTTTAAGCGAAACGAAAAATACATTTTGTAATGGCTCTTTGTGCTTATTAAAGCAGAATGAAATTCAACACATCCCCATTTTCCATAAATGATGGTAAATATTTTAATGCGAAGAAGATACTGTTACATGAATTCTTTTAGTGAGCGTTTAATAAATACTTATTACAATCATATGATAAAATTACAAAATGTTACAGGATCCAATACTAATTATTCCTGAATCAATTAGTAACAAAGAGCAGTTTCTAGATGAAAGCGTGGTTTTGACATTTAATAAAACTTTGTCATTATTAATTATGGTTAAGTTGTTTTAGAGAAAAATCATTTAGTGAAAAACTACGCAACAAAAATAATCATGGAATAGCTAGACATCTCCGTACCGTTCTTACCTAAGCAATTTCTAGGCGTGATATTTCAGGTGGATGAGCGTGCAAATTGGCACAGTTCCTTTTTAAATAGATGCTTCAACATATGCGTCACCAGTTCAATTTCATCGTTTTGTTATTCAAGAAAATGTGGAGGTCTCTAAGGCTCTTCTTTTAGATCATAATTTAAACACAACTGAGTAAGTGAGGGCAGGAGGCGTGATGCTGCTACACTCTACCAGAATACTTATAGGACCAGATGTAACAGTACCAATCTAAAATCCAGGCATCAATCCACCAACATATAGTAATCCACTCACCTTATTCCCATTTCACTATGCCATAGCGAATAATAGACAATGAATGATAGTATCTTACTTTATAATTTCAGCTGTTATTAAGAATTCTGTTACAAGTACAAATAAATGGATTGGCTTATATAAAATAACACGGAATTAAAGAGTTCGAGGGACTAATTTTCAATCTTTCTCGGTATTAACTACGACAAAATACCTGTAAGGAGTGATTTTATCCATTTATAATACGTATAGGTGCTTCTTTACTCAAAATGATTTAATAAATAAGAAAAAAATCTTCCGGGATTTCCTCCCTGTGTGATTATATTTGACGACGGTTTCGCCATAATTGCAGACGGCGTCTTCAGGTCATAAGATTAATATATAAACACCAGGTCATCGATTAATAAATATTTTAATGATTTAATAAACTATATTATTCAGAAATATTTACCTAATGAAAACCAATAAGCCAACGAGTTTAAGCATTTAACACTAAATTTTTCTTTAAGACCGTGTTACCAACGTTTTTTAATACGATGCGTATGCAATTTTATCTCAATTCAAAGCAAATGCTTACCTCGATAGCCCAAAGTTTGAATTTCAGTACTTTATAAAAGTAACCGATTGCGGCGAGATAAAGTGGAAATGCATATTAATAATGCAGTAAAAAGTAGCACTGTTCTACGGATTAAAATCTTTATTTCTACGCGTTTCGGCTACTAGGCCGTCATCAGGTACGCTTCAGATAAATATTTTAATCCGTGGAACAGTGCTAATTTTTACTGCATTATTATTCAAAACTTTATTTTATTTTTTTATCGATCGCGTATTATTTTTGTGTGACTACAACCTATGGCTTTTTATGTCTTCATGATTCAAAGAAAATATTCTAATACTGACGATACTGCTACATATTACGAAATATATGTCAAATTTGTTTTAATAACAAGTCACAAAAATATGAAATTCCACAGAAATCTTTCAAGGTGCCATTTTACGCCAATCCGAGTTCAGATCTTACATCTTTCATTAGACTGACATATTTCATTTAACTCCTTAAAACTTTTATTGCAGAGCGTACGGAAACAAAAAAAGACTGCTAATGAACAGAGAGTAACAATAAGAAAGAAATACATATTGGTTCCTCTGAGAAAACCTTTGGAAAAGGGTCAGGAAAAAGTGTCATCCTAAGTCATACGACCCCATTTTCGGTATCTATAAATGCTCACCCCAGGTGCTTTCATTTCTCAGAAGCAGCCACAGCCAATAGGGCGCAGACAGCCAACTTCTCCTCACGAAGGCTTCCCCTAAATTTTTTCGAGAGCAAGGGCCAACACCTCTCCTGTTAGCGTGAACATGGATGGGAATAGAGAAAATAGGACGCGACTAAAGGACATTATGGCGACAAAGCTGGCCACTCAATAAGGGCGAGGCAATAAACAAGGGAAATGTCATTTCAGAAAAAAAAGCCTTTCCTGGCCCGGGGGTTATGCTTCAATGGAAAAAGGATTGTATGCATTATGATTGTGGTTGGAACATATATCGAGATGATTTCAGGGCTATAATGTGAAAAATAAACCATCATAGTTCCATGACCTGACTCTCCTTCTATTCCATCCTATCGGAGGCTATATTTTAATCAGCGAACGTTTTTCACTGGTTCTGAGACCAGAATAATCAGTTTATCTTAACTTAGACATGATTGTTGAATGGAATTAAAATATGAGACCTTCCTTTTTCATTAATAGTAAATCAAACTCTCTTTAAGACCAGTGTTGTCGTACATTGTCATTTCACTGCATTGTATCCAGCACTGTCGATTAAAATTTATATCTCACGATGAGTGATTGATATTGTTCTCAAATACTGTTCTGCAAATATTGAGACGTCTACGATTGATAGCTTGAAAATGACTGCCAGTGTTTAATTGAAATCACAAAGTTGAAAGAAATGTCATAGGTAAACGTACAGCTCTTAGTAAGTAGAGCGGCAGAGGGGACTACGGATTATAGAATTTCTATGATGTTAATTTCATCACGATGCATCTATACTACTAATTTATATAAATTATACTGTTCCTGCTACTCTAATTCAGCTAATCAGAATATTTATTTCACAAAAGGATAATAAAGAAGATAGAGATAAGTACAGGTGCAATGATGGGGGGGAGAGAAATCAAAAAGTTTAAAATCATGGCTCAAGGAAATTTTCAAAGAATTTTCTTAACGGTCATTAGGATCCTTCTCTATTTAATTCTTTCAAAACGAACCGATACAGATTCCATTTAAAATTTCAGAATTAACTTGCAAAAAAACTACTACAGAAATACTAGGTGACTGGGAAAAATAAATGTCTTAGGAAAGGATAGGGCTAAAATACAAGAATGATATAACAATTGTGATGGATATAGATTTCCATGGAAAGTCCCGAGAAATTTTGCAGGAGAAATGATGCAAGTTGCCAAAGATCGGGTTCATACCGATATTCTGTGAGGCAACTTAGTTTTACGGGCAAAGGCACAACCCTGTCAACAGCCATCCATGGTCTGATTGATTCGATTAGTTAGCCGACGGAGTAAAGTGAGAGAGCTAGCAAGAAAGGTAAACCAACTGCGAATAGTAGCGCAGCATTTGAGAGTCATCGGATTCGAAATAAAAATGCGATCTTAAGTAGTAACTGTTTTTTGAGTCCAGTGCATATATTCGTCAGAGAAAAATATCCTACTACACATCTAGTACTATCCGACTTAAAGGAAGGAATAATGACATACCTCACAAAATGCAAGTCATATGAATCTAACTTCTTCTAAGTTTCCAAATGACAAAAAAGTGGGACAGTGCTATTACATACAACTGAACCATGCACATAAAATCTAAAAAAAATAACACAAAACTCACAAAATGCCGCCATCTGTATAGAAAAGTTGAACAATCTAATGACGACACTCACCTGAAAAGAGAAAGAAATACGTATATAAATCATGAGCAGCAAAAATGTGCAATGTGGATGATATACATGATATTAATGTGGGAAAAATATAAAAGCATAGGAATCTCGTAAATATTACTTATTTTTAGATTCCCGACATGTATCTACATAAAGTTACACTGTTTACAATAATCAGGGATTGCTTTGAAAGTGGTATATTACCAGAGGATTTTGTGAAGAGTGAAACGATACGAAACGATTTCCGAAGAAAACGAGGGCAAAGGACGAACACTGAAGGGAGAGTTGAACGTCACATGCCTCCAAAATACCAACGAGAAAAATCACCCGGAGGATAGGGGAAAAATCGAAGAACACCGATCGGAGAACCAGTTCGGATTTATTTTGAAAAAGATTAAAACACTTCATTACGTAGCATTATAAAGTAGTCCCTTGATAATGCTACGGGTGTAGCGAAACTAGTCACATGTATTAATAAATATTTAAGTGGATGTGTTTTAATTCATACAAACATGAAAGACTTACACAAAGTTAAGGGCTCTTCAATCAACTACAGTTTGGATTTAGAAAGAAGAGAGGAACCAGAGAGGTCACACTCAACCTAAGAATATTGGTAGAAATATGAGATGTGTTACTAAGTCACAATATATAGCATTCGTAGACTTAGAAAAGGCATTTGATAAGGTGGAATGGAATAAGATGTTTATGTTGATGGAAAAAATAGAAATTGATTATAATGACAGAAGAGTAATATTTCAACTCTGCCAGAATCAAGTCACCAGGATGCAATGAAAAATGGAAGAATAATAGAAGCTAAAATAAATGAATGAGTTTGGCAAGGGTGTAAACACTCACCAGGGCTGTTCAAAATATACCTATAATAGGCAGTAAAGGAAATAGAAGATAAGGGCATAAGAGAAATCAAAGTGAGTGAAAAATAAATTAACATGCTACTTTCCGCGGACGACATGAAGACCTACCTTGAACGATTTGGAACAAGTACTGAATGAGTACAACGTGAGACTTAATAGAATATGCAGAAGAGAGAAGCTGAGTGTAGACGTCGAGCTACAAGGAGAGAAGTTAGAGCAAGTGGAATCCTTTACCTACCAGGGTAGGAGGATTATATGGGATGGAATAAGTTCTATGGATATCAAGAGTGGATTAGCTCAGGCTAAGAAGGCATTCGTGGTGAAGAGGCAACTACTATACTCTATCACTCCGAACAAGAAAGCGAAATCTGAAAATATTCATTTGGAGCATGTCACTCTATAGATCAGAGACATGGACCATTGGAAAAGCAGACCAAAGAAGAATAGAATCATTTGAAACATACTGCAGGAGGTGGATGCTTAAGATCAAGTTGCCGGACAGAGATAGGAACGACGAAGTGTACAGAAGAGCGGAAAAAGCTAAGTCAATGTGGAGCATGATAAGGAAGAGAAGAATAAGGTGTTAGGAGACACACCCTGAAGCACAATGAGTTCGTGAAAAATAAAATAGAAAGAAAAATAGAGGGGAAGGCCCCACGAGGAGGGCCGAGGGACAAATATATAGGGGAAATTATTAGAGACGTTAGAAAGTACTACCAAGGGGGGGTAAGGGAGCTAGCACTAGATAAGAAAGGATGGAGGGCTGCAGTCAACCAATCTTCGGATTGAAGTACTGATGTTTATGACTTACATAATAATACAAATAGTATCCAATCAAGTCATGAACATGTATGTTTTTAACTAATTAAGACGAAAAGTAAATAATAAATATCACTATTATCACACGAAAATTTCGTTATCATCTAATTATAACAAACTATGCTATCATAATACGACGCATTACATAACATTTTGAAAAATAAACTAAATAACTTAAAGGATTAACATTTAACAGTTTTTAATGCGCAGGTTTCTAAGAAATAAATGCATCAAATATACGCAGAGTGAGATTTCAACTATGAGATGCCTAAAA
The DNA here is from genome assembly GCA_011762765.2 of Rhinocypha anisoptera. Classification (NCBI taxonomy): domain Eukaryota; kingdom Metazoa; phylum Arthropoda; class Insecta; order Odonata; family Chlorocyphidae; genus Rhinocypha; species Rhinocypha anisoptera. The sequence goes on from WURS02448349.1 coordinate 6,995, forward strand.
TATTTTATTTATTGATGTCTGATTGTACATTCACTCATATAGGATATGTTTCACGCAAAGGAGAATTTTAAAGAGAAGAAGAAAAATTTGTAGAAAAAATTTATAAACAAATGCGTGTTTTTTTACAAACATCGACAGGAAAACTAAAAAAAGTCGATCGCATTAATTCAACAATTATATTTAATACTCGTGTACAATGTGTGCCCCACTTTTCACCTTTAATAGCTGGGTGCACACACCAGCTTGAGCAATCCTCATAATAATTCAAAAGATAATTATCTACTTTGGGTGATCCAAGAAAAGCAGTGCCAGAATTATGAGTTTACTCCTTAACCTTTCAGCAGGAGTAATAATCACTCTATTCTCCAACGCAAGAATACCTGGCGCTTGTGTATAGTGAGTCAACTTCTCCCGCTCCCAAGATAAATGACCCTTTTAATCTCTTAAAGTTCATTTTAAAATTGGCCATCGGAATCATAACAATAAAAATATAAAAGATGCCCCTTAGACGTTAAAGTTAGAAAAAATTTTTGCATGAAAATCAACGTTCGCATTAAGAGGACTGCCTATCCCTGGCGACTCTGCAATGGACGGACTGAATTGTAACAGTCAAGGGTGTATACATAGAAGAGCATAATTCATGATGAATTTGTACCTAACATGCAATCAAAAATTTACCCTGGATTTTGTATGAGTTATTTTAATATTTCGAAAGAAGATTATTTGGTATTCTTTGGCGACTATTTTTTTGTAACTTTGACCTCTTGGACGGCAGCCGAAAAAACACCTCTTCGACATGCCGAGTGTGTGGCGCTGCAGTTACGCAATAGTATGCGGGAGAGAGCAGAGCACCCTGAAGGAGAAGCAGAAGGGAGAGTGAGATGGAGCTGGATTCGAGCCAGTTGGTGGCCGAAGGTGATTAATAGTTTCGGAAATGCAACGAGACCCTCATCTGGGCTACTGCTGGAAAATAACGCCCGAGGAGATTTCTCTCTCCAGGCGGAAAAAATATACTGTTTTGGTGGATTACATTTAAATTACTCGTGTAATCAGATATTAGTATGAAGTTTTACAATGAAATCCAGTTTTTAAATTTTAGTTAAATTTAAAATAAAGAGAACAACGGAAGCCATCACTTTACTCAGAATCATTGTAAAAGGGAAATGAGAAGCTAACAATGAAAAGCTAACAATACGTTCACCAAATGAAACGATAAGAATGACTGACGATTGAAGACTTGTCCGCCACAAGATAAGATAGGAATTAAAAATGTAGTAAAAATTATGGAGATGTGAAAAGAAAAGGACAAAATAGGGACCCTTACTATGAACATACTATTAGTGCATTACCTCAGAACCCAGGAAACTAAATTATGGGAAAAAAATGACTTATTATGATTACATATTTAAATTACAAACATGCTGTGGTTGGCGAGTGACGTGAATCTTCTTATACAGATAAAGGAGGAACGATAATGCAATGGTTAGAGATGACAATGAATATTATAATGTCAAGGTAAAATAGTTTCGAGGTAATTAGGAATACTTTCAATGAAATCCGGGAAGGAGAAAGGGTTTTCTAATTGGTTTCAGAGACTACAGGAGATGTTGGAAACAAGTGTGAGACAATGGGTCGAGTAACTAAAGCCAATGAAAATGTTAGTGAATCGGATGTTTTGCTCAGATTCCCTTTAATTCAGCAGAATATCAGCCAGGTATAATACATTGTCCTAAACCCTTCTACAGAAATGCTTCGGCATCGGTTGCAGCATATTGTAATCAATTTTGTCTTCACAGGAATTAATATACTGCGACATCGTATAATTTAAGAAAAAAAGGAGCATTTGAAAGGTGAAGGGTATCAAGCGAGGATGGATATCAAGCAAATGGGGTTTTATTAATACCAGCCTATATTGAATTTTATAGCGAGAATGGAAGAAACGTGGGAAAAATTAATTTGGAATATTTCATGAATCTAAAAGCAAAAAAAAACCACAGAACTTAATTCTTATGGAATGTTTTCCTGTCATTCGATATCTCTGATGTAATATAATTGTCAGATTCTTACTTTTAACTAAGCCAATGAAGAAACCTAACGGTGTCATGTGAGATGTAGTGGAACAGCATTGTAGAGCCAATAAATAGAAACTTCCCGGGGTCTGAGGATATGAACGTGTCAGAAATCAGTGGATGCTGGCGAGATGGATGCTTCCATGGGTCAGAGAGGCGATCATACAAAACTAGAGTGGTGAAAAATGCCCCGAGGCGATTGAATAGACCGAAATAATCCCCAGTCGCGTAAACAGCAGACAGAGTGGGATACACTATCTCCACCCACTCTTTTGTACAATACAAATTGACCGAGGCGGGGGCCTGGCCACCACCGTGATTCCGGCTCACAAGGCAATCAAACATTGAAGTCATTCTAGTACAATAATATAAATGTATAACAACTATTACATATGGCATGGGTATTAATACAAATGTAAAATACATTAATGATGTTTTTATAAGAATCTGTCGGTAAAAACCTTCAATAGAATATGAAAACACCTATTCGCACATTCTTACCAGTTGAATTAATTATTTCCGTCATCAATGAGGCTGTTTGATAATCTTTGTAATTGAACTTTATTCAAAATTGCATGAAGTGGAAGTAAGCGTAACGGTCCACGTTCCAATACTGTGTGCATTTAATGCATGCAGACAGTTCAGTTCAGCTAACGTTCACGTAAACAGAGCATTGTAGCATAGTATTTATGAAGAAGGCTACATTTATTCTGCAAGTTGCATTCCGGTATTACCATCCCAGGATAGGATCAGGGCTTCCAAGGATTTAATCGGAACTTGTAATGTCCAGGAAGTCACTAATTACACAAATACTAATTGAGAAGTCAGACATGCCGAAAGAGCTGAAATGAAGGTAGATGAAGGAGATTTGTTGTTTCTTGTTGTTTGGTTAAAGGTGTGTCAACATTTTGTTATTAGCATGATGAAGGAGAGATGCTTTTTCAATGTGAAAGATATTTAGGGGTGGCTTAGCATTGGTTGTTTCACGACATTCGCCACAAAACTGACTGATTAATTAGCACGGAACCAAGAAACTCATCCTGGATAAAACCAGTCCCAACTGAAGGATTTCTCGGGAGGTGCTACCGCTTCGAGCGAGGGAACAATTTAAAGGCGGGAGAATAAACGGCTTCTCGCCAAGTAGCATGCCTCCAAACAATATGCCCTCCGCCGCCACGAAGACTGATTCATACACCTCTTCCTCCTTCCCGCGCTTTGGATTTCAATAACCCCCGAAATACATCCATCCCTCAGGGAGCTCGGAACCCCTTTAACGGATTCTACAGTCATTGTGGGGCTCCCGTGTTATTTTGCGCCCTCGGAAAAGAATGAATACCGGCCTGGAGTGTACCGCGAGCGAGTGAAGGAGGAAATCGAAAAGAAATGGGTGAGACACTACAAAAGAATGCTAAGCGGGGGGTGGAGGAGAGCAATGGATGCCGACTGCTGGCTTTTCTCTCCTGCCCCCAACAAAAAGCGGTGGTGGGGGCAGGAAAGAAAAGCGATGGACACGAGTAGGTACCATAGAATAGCTGGTGGTGGTGGTGTTGGTGCGGTGGGAGGGGGGAGTCGACAGCTCCGAGTTGGTCCCTTCTAATTTTAGGGCTTTCTCAAAACATTCCTGCTCGCATCGCAATTCTCATTCTCCCTCGTCTCTAGAGGAGCGTTTCCCTTGGGGCACGAGTATTCGGAGAAGATGATTTCTTCCAGAGAGAGCCAATGGTGATGCAGGATCACGTTTAAGTTATATATTATAAAAAGCATAACGAAGGTATTGAGGGAAGTAAGAGGGCAATCGCAGAGAGGAGAGAAAGAATAGCATGGGGGAAAGTTTAAACATATGAGTCGAATTGATCTAGGAACATTGAGGCTTGAGGCATATGGTTTGTCTACTTTGGCATGCCAATTGCACACATCCATAGTCCCCAGCCAAAAGGAGCCAACTGTTCGACCAATTGAACAAACGCAACGGTGAACAGTGGTCCGTGAATGTCCGGGGCAACGTCCTCTTATTCCTTACATTTTTCATAATGGCCGTACTTTAATTCCACAACAACTTGGGGGGAAAGACATTAGTGACCTAAGTCGTAGTGTTTAATCCCACCACCGATTTGAATCCTGATACATACAGAGAATATAGCAATAGATTTTAAAAAGATAAAGCATTACCAAGAAGGTTTCAAAAAATTAATGTAAAAGAGTCTTCCGTTAATGATACAGTAAAGATACTAGATGGTATAAAGCATTACTATGAGGGGTACCATGGAGTATATTACACGAAACATGCCATTAACTCTGCACCTGAACTTTCACATAATTATAATACTGGGCGAATATTACCTGATAAAGCAGTTGATGTTATAGATGAAGCAGGGGCGTATTGTCAGTTACAAAAAAAACAGACGAAAGTATGATTATTTCAAGTGAATTTTGATATATTATAATGATAATAATTAGAAATTGCATCCGTTTTAGAAATCTAACGAGTATGCTTATATAGCACGGTATTTAACACTGGAAAAGAAAATCATCCATGCCCGAAGAGGGATTTGAACTCAAGTCTTCAGGATTGTGTAAATGGGGCGACACCGGCATCACTACCTGGGAATCAGTTTCCATTGGAAATAAAATAATTTCTATTACCATCCGCTTTCATTCTATAAACGCATATATTTTTTATTTGACCCTAAAAGAGAAGTATTCGTTTTATGAAAACATTCACGATAATAATTATTATCCATCAAATATAACTTTCAAAGTATTCAGCTATTAGCAATTGGAAATTAAACTTAGGAATAGTCGTCTCCCAATGAAAGAATAACTCGAATATGAAGATAGGTACATCGGGGTTCATAGCTGCCGTAAAGAAATTAAGAAAACTGTACCATTTTTAAAATCATCCGACAGAACAGTTGTCAAAATCCTGGCTGGTCTCATAATTTAAGATAGTTCACCTAGCACTAAGCATGAGCAGAACAACTTCTTTCACGCATCCGTTTGCGTGGATCATTCGTTTTCATTTTCCAGCGCCGGAGGCGTCAAAGGGTGACGCCTCTATAGTCATATTGGAAGTAAACATGGCATATCCGTAAGTCTCAGTGAGTTCCTTAAAGACTACTGTAATAGCACTAGTAATGCTATCGGTTTTTTAGATTCACATTTAATGCAACTGATTTAGTTTATTTTATCTTAAGTATTAGGTTAATACGCTAGTTTACATTCTGTACCGCAGGACGTGGATGGCACTAATGACCTTGATGCTGATGCGCCTTCAATTCAAATACTGCCGGCATTGGGATTCGAACCCGAGCCTCACTTTTCAGTAGTCGAAAGCTTCACACTCATTGGTCCCTCAATTATGAAACTCATTTAATCCATGTTTTCTCCGAATCTGTAACCTTGGCAATGTTTTACGCTTTGTGGCACTATAAATGGAAAATTGGCGAAAAGGGAAATGGCCCAATATATTTTCGGCCTTAAAGATGCGACAGTACAATAACATATGCTGCTGTAATCATGTTATATGGACAGCTCTTTTCACATTTCTCATTTCCCTGAAGAAGCATGAGGATCTTTTTCACCTACTTGAAAGCACTTCAACTACCCCTAGCCTGTTTAAAATACAAATACATCCTCCTTTAAGCCTTTCCTGTACTTGTACATTTTAATGGCTTAATAATTGTTGCCGTAGGAACAGAATATAATCAAGAGCGGTGAAAGTAAAATGTGGGTGAGGGTGAGAAGGCACAGAAGAGCGTGAAGAGTAGGTGGGATAGGGAGAAGCCCGTGGGGAGGAAGGCAAGGAATAAAGAGAGAGAGAGAGATGGGGAGGAGGTGGAGAAAGCCGGGAGTTCCCTTTCGTAAGAGGAAGGGGGAGTCCAAACGATCCAATTCCATTAGCGCGCCGTGTTCGACAGTGCAATTCGATTAAGGCTGGCGGCGGTGGCGACGCGTTACTGCTCCAAACTGTTGTCTTGCGTTGTCACGTCATAAACAAAATTTCTAGCTCGCGCACGCCCTTGGTCCCCCCCCTCTGCGGAACAGGGTCGAGGAAAAGCACGCCGATCACCCTTAGACGACGCACTTAACATGCGAGTAAAAATCGGTGTAGGATAACAGATATGGTGGATTGAGGGGTCGTTTCCTTCGGTGTGTCTTGGAAATTTCGGCTTCTCTGGGGTCTGAGCTCCTTAAACGATGGATGGGTCGCTACCTCAAGCCCTGAGTCGTGCATCTGGACCGTCGCGACGGGGACCCAAAAAATTCTGACGTGGGCCAAATTTTCTGATAGCGCTACAATCTAAAATAATTCAGTCTACTCGGTAATACTGCAATTACGCAGTGAAACAAGTGATGAACCAATAAAGCGTGCGCGTTGCAAATGCAACACGACTAATGCATGAAGATAAAACAATCATGTCCATGTAATTGGTACGTATACTGCCTCTCTTACTTATTATTTTTCTGGCCTGGGTGGCGGTGGGGTAGTGTCCTCGTCTGGAGGTCGGAGGTAAGTCCGGAGGTCGCGGGTTCGAATCCCGGATGTCTATTTTTCATTATCCACTTAACGCATGGATGCATGGTGGTACTTGTTATAAAATAATTTCTTATACTGTCCACCGTAATTGGCCACTTAGTGCTGTGTGAGGCAAATTGTAAAATAAATATTATATGGAAATATTATAAGGATGATTGCACGAGGTGGTCTACAAATAAAGGGTACGTTTTTGATGAAAAACTTTAGTCATTACAACGAATCATCTGAGTATTGGAAGTAACGACGTAATATCTCAACAACATCTTTACGATTACTGTAAAATTAATTATATTGCACATTGAGTTCCGCGTACTTTATGCTTCCATTCCTTCCATCGAACATTCTTATCACTCTCCCGTCTCTGCCTCACTTTCTCCAACATTCAACCTCTCAAACTCCCAGCAACAACCCATAATCTCTCAGCACTTCTCCCATCCACTTCTATTTTATATGTATTTCCCTCAACAACTTTATATCCTCCCCTGACATTGCCAATACCTCTTTTATTGATCTTTCTCTTCACTTTACCTTATCCGTCCTTCACACCTAGTACTCGAAGGTCTACTATTTACGTACGTACCGTTTCCTCAAAGGCCATGTTACTGTTCCATATAGTGATATGGTAAATGTTATGGATTTCACTAATCTTTTTTCTTTAAGTCCTCGTACAAAGTCCCTCATATCAATTCTCTACTTTTCCTTGTGGACGCTTACATCGCTAAATAAATTCTTTTCCTAATGCCCTCACCTACTACGCCCAGTATTTTATT
>WURS02448378.1:0-14369 GCA_011762765.2 Rhinocypha anisoptera
AAGGCCTAAGGTGTGCGCGCTGGAGAGGCAGATGGGGAGGTAGTTTGGACGTGGGTAACGGGCCGATCGGTTTTTTCCCTCCTGCTCCTTTTTGAGTGACTCTAAGGATTGATGTACGAGGGAAGGAAAAGAAAAGCAAGTAATTGCGAGGCAAGGCTTCCAGGAGAAGAAAAAAAAACATATCGAGGATTTTTTTGCTTTGTTTGATGGGTTGACGGCGAAAGTAAGTGATTGGGGAAAGGGAATTCCTGGGAAATCAGTTTTCCATCCTATTCACGTTTCCCCGTTTGTGGCATGGGACCCTCTGATTTGTGTCAAGATTTACTCTTGGTGGTATCAAAATTGATAATCATGACCTTAATTAATCTCTTTTTTTTAGTTTAAGCCTTACAACTCGAACATAAAAGAAGTTATGTATAATTATAGGGTTAATTCTCTCATTTTTTGAGTCTTATAAGGCGTCTTATTAGATTGGTTGAAAATCAGAATCATCTTAGAATAAGGACATGAAAAGTTAAAAATTATGTATTCGTCACTGATAATTATTAGAATAGTTATTTCAACACTTTACATCATCAGGTATGCATGAGGCATCAAGGTGCTTGACGGTATTTCACAAGCTTTGAAACTTTCCGATTGTATTTCCTTTAATTATTGGTGGAAAATACATAATTTTTACTTTTCAGTTCCTTGGGCGGTAAATTTCCGCATATTAAAGCCCATTTATTCAAATTTATCCACTTGAAACATGAATTTATCTCATTTTTTATATTGGACACTATAAAAGTTTCAAAATGAAGAAAACGCAGCTCAAGTTGGTCAACTCAAGTGTAACTCAGCTGTTTTGAACAAGAAGTGGAAGCATGTTTTAATCTACATAAGTAAAGGCTATAATTCTTTGTTGACCAATGAGCTAACAAGATTTTCTATAAAAAAGGTGCATTTAATGTGTGTGACATTTACACCCAGAAATTAATAAAACGGAATAATTACTAATTTCTAAACATATATCGTTTCGCGGAAAAATATATAGAATGGATGGGATGTATTTATAGAAAGAACATAGTTGTTAGCTAAATTCGAATCAGGGCTTTTCTGCAATTCTGGTTTCGGTGACCTTTCGATAGACGATTGCGGATATATCATGGTGGCGGGGGGGCGCCCATAAAACTGAAAAATGAAAGAGTAAATGCGAACAAATACAAACATTCTCAATAGGAGTAAAATCGATTTACGAAGGGGGGAAGCATTTAGTTTACTGCATTAAGTACCCTTAAAAATATTTCATAGAGGAAGCTCTAATAGGGATGTTACATCCACATCTGAGGAACACCCAAGAGGCAGCCACCAGGGACTGTGAAAGTTGGTGAATTCAAATCGGACATGCAATTCTTAAGAGCTCAAACGCATAATTATTTACTATAATTAAGATTATTGTCGGAAAAGAAATTTGTAGTCATTAAATATTATAATAATGGTCGCTATCGGTAATATCTACATATATTGATTGACTACCCAATTATTAATTTTCAAGCACAGAAATTATTAAATTTTCTTGTTACTCAGGGATGTTGTTAGTAATAGTGAACTGAATTATGATGCCAGAAAGATACCTACCTAATACACTGTATATTCCGAACATATTTCTCTTATTCTCTGATGTTATGATGGAAAGATTGCATTTTAAATCAGTTCTTCCAGCATTCTGTCCCCATATCTTTATATGCTTGGTCTAATATAATGTGGTAAGATGGGGTTTGTATCTAATGTCTTCGGAATTAGGACCTGCCTCATTGTGGACAATGCACGTAACATGGCTCAAAGAAAAAAGTTAAGAATATAAGTTGCAAGTTCATTCGGGTTGATATTGTGTTAGGTGAAAAATTCTTTTGAAGTAGAATTGTCGTACCTATGGAATGTACTTGACGAGTTTATGATTATTTCTTGTCGCTACATAGGTTCTGGTCTCTCGGAACGGGATCCTTGTAGACAAACTTTCAAGTTCTCTATCCTGAGTCTCTTCTTACTCGTTTCTCTTCCCTTTCCCTTTCGGCGACGAGATAATTTAAATTATGGTGGTTTGGAGAACCACTTGTAATTAATTAGAGGATTTTCCCTTCCCCATCTTCGGCGAGACGTGAGAGGGAAGGGAGGACACATTTCAATTCTCTGAGTGAGATGGAAGTGTTCCATCCGTCCGCGCGCGATAAAACCTCCGCTCAACTCCTCGCCCGGAGCACTTAGATAAATAAGTTTTTCCCCTAAGTAGGTCTAAAATGGATCCGTCGTTCACGGGTTTATTCATGAGAATGCAATTTTCTTTCCAGTGAAGTTTGAAAATTGAAGTCTTATCTGCTTCCATACGATTTTCAGCCGAAGTGGAACAATCACTCGTCGGATGTTTTGATTTTCGGGATGCTCTCCATGTCAAGCAATATCATCTACCAAACGTACTCTTTTGACTCTTTTAATAAGCCGTACGGTTTATTATTTTTTACCATGCAACAATATTTTGCATTCATCAAACATATTTGAGTCACCGAATGTTTTTCCATTAACGTTGCAGTTTGATTAGTAATAAATTATGCCTGTGTTATTTTAAGAATGCCTGCCTGGTGTAGTAAAGTCGCACCCTGTCACATGCTATTGTGGAGGTTTCTAGGTGATACCGTGTATAATATTCATCCGCAGGGACATTTTGACCACTTCCCTTTCCAAGGACATCCTGACCCTTTCCAAGTACTTATCCCTTAAATAGGACTGGAAGCCTTCGCGATCACCACGTTTGAATTGCCAAATTGTCTTTTTCTGTACTCGCACCTTACTCTTTGCCCCTTCCCAGTTTAAATAAACACCGCTGCATGGTCGCTTATTCCCGGAAGGACATCCACTTTCTCCGCCCTCATGTTTGGTGACTAAAGAAAGACGTCGAGGGTGTTTACCCAACTGGTGGGTTTTTCCACAACCTGTACAAATCCCTCCTCGTTTATGAGCCTCCTAGAAATTTCTTGGCCCAACCCACCACCTACTGTGACCACGTCGCCTGACCGCTGAACTACGGGTAGGTTTAAGTCCCCTGCTATGAGGATGTGACCTTCTGGGATTTCAGAGCATAAATCTGCATTCATACCTTCGCTGGGACTTCTGTAAAAGTGCAATTATTTTTAAATTTTGACCTCCATTTCTACCTTTGACATGAACACACATCATCTCACAATCACTTTTTACCCATTCTAACATACTTTATACACTTAAAGATTTATTTTATTTACACATATGAATATCCCTCCTCCACGACCATCCCTATCTCTTCTATAAACGACATAATTTTTGGGAAAGATCTCATTTGACATAATATGATCACCTAGCCAAGACTCCGTGCCTATCACAATGTCTGGATTGCATAAGTCAATCAAAGTCTCAAATTCCATGATTTTATTCACTATACTTCAGCAATTTACCTGCAAGACTATTAAGCCCTTACCTCCATATGCTGCAGGATGCCGATATCCACCTCTTGGCTCCCTTATGCATTTCCCTAGGCGCTGAGTTTTAGCGATACATTATTAAACAGGTTCGCCAAAATAAGAGATTTATAGATGGACTCATCCCATATAATTGTTATTCCACTCTTTGATTAAACCTTTTTAGGGCTGATCTATTGGCCTGACTTTTTTGTTTAATAGATGTTTTTCTTAAATTGTTTAGGACAAAAATATAAATAATATATTTTACTATCCCTGTGTTTGGTGTGTAAATAAAGAAAATTTAAAAAATTAATATTAATATATTCATATGATATATATTTAAATGTGTAAATCAACAAATTCCATGAAGAAGCCCTGGCATTTTTAGCACAAACAGGGGAATAGGGGCTAGCACTAAAAGGGTTAATCTCTCTCATTATTCCATCTAAATCACCACTCTTTTCTGACTTCTTCAACAACTTACTACATCTGAGTAAACCTCCTATCAACTTTTCAACCCAAGGTATAAACATGTATGTACATGGAAATTTCTTTAAGTAGTTACTAGTGGAAATAAACAAACTAATGTTTGTTTTCAACTGGAGGATTGAGTAATACCCTCATTGGTAAAGAAAGCATTTAATATATTTAAGTGGATTGTTTTCTAGATTTTGAAAATTTGTGGAAAATTACAGACAGCTTACATAAAAGCACCTAATCGCTACATCCTAAGTCTCAATGTCTGAATTTCATACAGAATGAGCTGCATCTTCAACTGCCAAACAACCTTCAGTTGATTACTGTGGTCTGGACTGTGCCAACAAGATGGGTGGTCTTACTCACCCATGAATGATTCATTGTCATGACTTTATTTTTATATCATCTTCGTCAACAGAGCATATTCCAAAAATCTATTTTATTTCTGATCTCTTGCTCTCATTTGATTCACCTCACTCAACTTTTGGCATTGACAGTCATGTGGGAACATTATCCAATATCACCTTCTGGTTTCGTATACAATATATATGGATGACCATAATACTAATAAAAGCAAGCAAAATTAAATTCATTCCATCACACTTATTGACCTCTCTAACACCCTTCGCTCCTCTCATGAAGGTGAAGCGGCAAAATTCCATGTCGCCAAGTGAGATAGCAACGGCCGGAATGCAGCAAGGAGTGACCAAGTTCAAGGGGGCGATGGGAGGAGGAGGATCACCAGGGAAAGAGCCAGAGGCAGGAGGGCAAGGGTCTCTCCCAAAGCCAGGGTCTGGGAATCCAATGGACTAGCTCCACAAAGGGCATGTCAACTTGCATAAGGGAACTTGGAAATGCACAGCAGTGTCAGAACAATGTCAAGTAAATAAAAATTGATATATAAAAAAAACTTTTCTAGTATTCTCTCACTCGACAAATAAATCAACTTATATGTGCAGGGACATCTGAAGTAATCATTGCTGTCTTTTGAGGAGAATGAATTCCTCGTGTAATGATGGAGAAGTCACATGGATGGCTTGAAAACACTTTGGTGAATACATGAACACTACTTAAATTTCTCAAAATAACAAATTTTGAAGTAAATATTTCTGTACCCCTAATTCCATAATATAAAATTTATTTCATGGCTCAGGTTTCAGTACTTTGTGCCATCTTCAGGTTCAGGAACTGAAGATGACACAAAGTGTTGAAATTGGGTCAGGAAAAAATATTTGTGTAATGTGGAATTTAAAAAGTTCATTCGCCATGGAAAAACTCGTTAAAGTATGCCCCAAAACCATGAAACTTATTTATGTTCCCGTTCACACAGTAGCACTGGCAATTTCATGCACCTACACTCTTCCACCATCCATCACCATGTACCATGGAATAATTATTATCAAGGATGATTTCCAGAGTAGTTACCTCAAGGGAGAATCCATTAGGTTCAGATTCACTTGTACTCATACGGCCAGTCTGATAACTTTGAAGCGGCTTGTAAACTATGCTAATGCAAGGCATAAATTAATTTTCACATTCATCTCTAAGTAACTCTGACAGTCTCCTGCAACAATATGGCTTTCATAACATCTGATTGATACACAATATTTTCATTAATCCAATTTTTTAATCACTAATATTTTTTGATTAATTTGAATGGAAAATAGAATGATTTGGATGGAATGTATGTTTCTCAAGGAGTTGCTACCCTGGCATTCACCACTGGTGCCAACTCACAGTCTCTGCGTGTCTTTTCAAACAACGTGCTTTTGGTGACACGTCCGAAATATCTTTTCACCTTGCAGCAAATAAAATGTGACAATTATAAGAATGCAAGGTTTGTTCCACTGTGCTATCACTGTTCTACTACTTTGGAAAATAAACCTGTTATTATTTGCTGATGCTAAAAAACACAAATTTGTGGTAAGACACAAGCAAACATGGTAGTCATGATAATAGCACCATCCCCCCAAAAACAGAATCAGGGTTGTATTACATGAGCTGTAATTTGATATGAAATTGTCTCGAACTGATAACAATTGATAATTTGAAGAAAGACTAAACAGCAGAAAAACAGGATCTGAAATAAGAAAATGCTTTCTCAACTGATCTTTGTAAAATATTGAATCTTCAATGTATGGAGATGCATCGGAAGGAATTTCAATATATTTTCATGCATGAAGTTGAACTTTTGGTTATTAAATCCACAAACGGTCCAACTTGAATGAATGAAGCACGTAGGAACAGAGAACCACCTGAAAACAGAGCAAGACCTAGCTAAATATTTTTTGTGGTATGTTCAAACGAGCCACGAAAGAAAAATGTATATTGATGGAAAAACATTATTCATATAATGCAGGAAAAGTCAAATTACTTATAATTAACATGCCTGCAAAATAACTACAAAATATATACAGCGCCTTTCCTAACTAACCCCTAGGACCATGTTCATTTTGATTTTTATTTGGTGTTCGAAGGAAAAATTACATTTTAAATCTATCCATTCTACAATCTGTCCCCCTGATTTTACATACATGCTGGCCTAGGTGGTGGCAGGGTAACGTCCTCGTCTGCCAACCTGGAGGTCACAGGTTCGAATCCCAACTGGGTGGATTTATCAATCTCCACCTAGGGCATGGATGTGTTTCATCATTGTTATTGAAAAATATTACAGTACCCACTGTAATTGGCCTATTAGTGCTGTTTTTGGGTGATTGAAAATAAATAAATGATCCGATCTACTGTAGTCTGACAGGGCTTGCAATATGTCTTTAACCTCTTTGTAGAAGTAATCTTCCTCAAATTTACACAATGAATTTTTCCTATGATAGACGAGTGGCCCCCAACCTGCCTCTTCCAATACCATTGTTACACTGCTCTGTTGATCATAACGACCTTTCACAAATCCAGCTGTTCTACGTTGCACTCCATCTAATTCCAAAACTAATCCTGCCTCGTGATGATCCCACGCACTCGGAAGCATACTCCAGATGAGGCCGAACAAGCATAACATAACAAGTGCTCTCTTACCTTCTCGTCAACTTTCTCAAGTATTCTTTTTATAAATCCTCAACAGATATTTGAACTTGACTGCATTTGTTATACCAGATTCCTGTACATGGTGAGTGCTTTCAAGTTCATCACTGCACATTTTTTCAAATTCAGTTACAACTGCCATATCTCACAACACTTTTGAATCATAATTAGGTTGTTAGACAATGATTCCCTATCTTCCTGGCTGAAAATATCCCTGTATACTACTGTGTCATCAGCAAAGAGGTGAGTTTTACTGGTGACCACGGTACAAACGTCATTTCATGATGATTCACGTGGAAACTTCAGAGTTACTTCTTTTACCTTCATAATATTGGACTGTGTGGAGAAAGGGATATGGGGAAAGTACAAATGGGAGATAAATAAGAATAAAACTAAGGAATGTAAACCAGAGGAAGTGTCTCCGAAGTCAGGAGGATAAGTTTCCTTCTCAACTGAGAAACATAACTCATAAGATATAGACTCAAAAATTATGATTCATTCAACTTAGGGACTCTGGGGTCACTGTGTTTAACACTTCAGTTATGGCAGCTTTGTTATCTCGTGATGGCTGTATGACAGAGAAAACTAGGCATGGTATTCTTCCCTTCTAATGCCAGCAAAGGTTTAACAGATAGCAGACCCTTGTAATCTGGGATGACCCTTATAATCCACATCGCCCTTTTTCCACCCAGTAAAGATATTTGCGGTTCAAAATGACCTATGAGTTGATGCACCCCAAAATGTACCTCTACCTACCTGCCTGCCTTTTTCCACTGAGCGGGGCAGTGGAGATTCAATTGGCCAGAGTAAAATATTTCATGCAGAAATATATCCAAATATGCACTCCACATTTACTTTCCTTGATAATGTTTGATCAATTTGAGGCCAAACATTATGTAAATACTTTGATTTATAACCAGCATTCTGCCAAAACTCGGAGACAACAGAGGGAAATGTTGAGGGTGGGTCAGAAAAGAATTTTCCAAAACTCAGCAGGCAGGATACATTTGTCAAACTCACGCAAGGGTCATGAACTGTCATAAACAGTAGTGGAGAGGGGCACCATATTCTGGAACAATAAGAGAGTGTGACTACTTGAACCATTCTTTGAAAGGTCGGGTCATAAAATTTGAAGAGGGTCTAGAGAGGAAACGAAGGAGGCAGTCACACGTACATATACGTACTCTCCGGAGTGCCCAACAAAACACAGATTCTTCAGCCAAGGGGGGTTAACCCATAACAGAAAATCTACAAAGGTATTGGGTATTTCAGTTCCCACACACCAGTTTTTATGCATATTTTACACTTTCTAGCAGACTAAATATTCATTATACATATGAGGAGAGCAATCCTTACACAAATTTCCATCTCCGCCACACTCACTAAATTTAGACGTGATAATTATACCAGGCACCTTATTGGAAGTAAAAGGGAGAATGTTATATATTTGCAATCTTTATTCACTCTTGTATTAAATTGTCCAATATCATTCCAAAGAAAAACTCACAATTATCTCAAATGAGGCAGTCTTTAAACTTCATTATACACAAGGGAATTGACACACATGGAAGATTTCATTGGGAACACAATCAATCAATGGGGGGGAAATGAAAGGCCACTGTGCCTAGGTCAATGAAGAGACTTGGGTAACAACAGAGAGATCTCGACAAGGATTACAGCCTAGAGGTTGACAAGAAGTTCTGCCAGTAGTCAGTATATGGCTACACATAATCTCAACAAAAATCAAAGTGTCAATACATATTTAATGCCAGGAATGGCAATAATATGATAAAAACATCATTTTACTAGAAACTAAAGACATAATTTTGTTCATCTTCAAACAGTAATCCTTTATATATCCAAAATTATGAGGACAATAGATCATTAAAACTAAGTCAAATACAAAATATTCCAAAAATGAAGAGGAAATACCTAACATGTTCTCAAATATCTTACCTCCTAATTACACTACTTCCGTACAAACTCATGACCCAAAGTATTAGTCATTGCTAATTAATACAAAATAATTATTAGGAGGATTATTAGCCACAATTTTACATTAATTCTTATACATTATTCATAAATCAAACCATTACAAGGTTAATTATTTCAATATTAATTAACAAAACTACAATTTGAATCCTTACTGATTGAATTTTATTGGCATGAGAGAAACATTCCCTCAAGGTGAATCTTAAGTATGCTTCTGGAAATGACAAGATAGAAGAAGTATGAGGCCATTTGTGCAAACATGAGGAGTGAAAAAGAGTTTGAACTAAGCACGTGAATCAATTACACCAAATGAAATACGACCATATTCATAACATTTCAGATCCATACTACTGCATTCGTGAATACTTATTAAAAATATTAACATCAAGCACAACCTTTATCCCATACATCCTATAAATACAACTCATGACAATCGATATTTCTCCACACCCAGTATTGGCTTGTAAGAGATTAGTCAATAACAAAAATTCACACAATGCACCAGAACAATACGAGTTACATTCAAGCGAAATACACATACACACGCATGTATATGTATATATATATATATATATGGGTACATGAATGTGATCAGCAATTCTGGCTCATAGTGACTCATCAACAAAGCAAAGAATTATAAAAACCGACATCTAAAATGAGAGACAATGGCAAAGGGTCTACAATACTTGTGATGGTGAGAGATGGCAGCAGTGAAATACATTCTCACATTTTAAAATATATAGCATTATTCTGTCAAAGAGATCTCACTTCAAATATATATATATATGTATATATAATTTACACACCAAGCATCACCCACACAGATGCATACATGCTCATATCATCGAAGTAGATCAACATTCCATCTCATCCACTCCAGTCATATTCACTGCAGACGAACGGCAAACTTGCGGGAATCTAGAAATAAGCACAAATCAGGGTGTCACTTCATGTGTGTCACACAATCGGATGGAATGCATGCCAAAACGTATAACTCTCACACCCCCAAATCACTGACTGAACATCAATTGCCTGATCCGATTTCTTATCTATGATTAAATATTACTAGCCACAAATATTTCATAGCCATTACCATTTAAATATGATTGGCTTAATTGGCATATGTATTATTAGTCAACAAAAAGATGATCTGATCACAGATTAAAACTAAATTTTGCTGTTGGATTGTGAGTGGTATCCAAGAGAGAATGTGATCAGAGACCTAGAGCATTGACTTTAACCAGAGAAAATGTTAAAGAAAAGTGTGAGTACATAGTTGTTACAATAAAGGAGTAGAAAATATGTAGAACATTTGAAAAAAATGTTTTCCAATGATGGAAAACATACTCGGGCAAAGGCATGGGATATCAATAAAATTAATAAGACTCAGAAATTTGTAGAAAGAGCTCCAAAGCAAAAGTCAAGGCAGAGGGATAGAAAATTGTAAGTTTTATTACAAAAATTAGAGCCAGGCAAGTCTATAAGGGATATCCCCTACTCTTTATAGTGATGGGAGATGACCTACAAAAACATAGAAAAAACCCTAAGATTTGCTCATGATGCTGTTACTTGATCAGAGGAGCTCTGCTTACTGGTGGAAAGCTCATTGAACAAAGTAAAAAAGTTGGCTTTGTTATGACATTTAAGAAGAAATTTGGATAACAGGAATGTTATAATGTCACTAACTCATCAATAGGTAGTGGTGAAAGTTTGAAATATTTTAGGTGTTGGATTAATACCTGTAGTTTCTATAGCTTGATGCCAGTTAAATTTACAGTGTTAAGACGAAATCAACATTTATCCAACAACATAATCACATTAAATGAATATTAATTCAATCCTTATGAAAGACTTGAACCAGGAGTGCTCTGAGTTGGTTCTCACTGACAATTTCACAAAGGATTTTTAATCTTGAAAACACAATAATGATGAATAGTTCATGTATAAATGAAACTCAGATACTCAAAATAATTTTACTGCTTGTGTAACTTAAAAAATATTATCACTTTGGTTTACTGGGACTCTCATACTACAGGAACAGTGTTGTAAAACATAGAAATTAGAAAAGAAAGAACAAGAGTTGATTTCTAGTCTTCACAAAATTTTTCCAGACAATAAAATTCATTGTTAAAGCGTGAGGATTTTTCCATCCTTTGAACGTAGAAAAATGGCAGTTTCACTCCTTTTTTAAATTTATAAAGCGGAGAAAAATCGAAGACATTTATTTGCAGAAAATGAACCCTACCCGGTGTCCATCGAGTTGAGATCCAGAGCCATCGTGTTGTTGTTGTTGTTGAACATCGAAGGGTTGTCGATTCCTTGCGTGGCCGTCAGGGGAGTCCTCATTTGGTCCAGTGGCCGTGACCGAATCGACTCGGGCATGGAGTCCTCGTCTTCCTCCATGCTGCCCACGCTCCGCGACGTCCCGGCCCCAGGCGAGAACCCGTCGTCCGACCTCAGGTGCTTCAACAAGGATCCCGACGGAGGCTGCCAAAGTACCAGTGCCATGGAGGGCTTCTCCCTGAAGAGAGGAACAACAATGCGTTCACCGGAAATGAAAAAGAGTGCAGCAAAAGATCCGCATGACTCAGCCGTACATTGGATGATCGATCGACAGGAGGATCAATACTCAGCTGAAATTCTTCTTACAAAGAAATATTTAAGGACAAATGCCAGAGGGGCACGACACAGAGCAAACATTTCCCATACACAAATTGCTTCAGGACTCGGTCTGCCAGTTATATTTGAGTAAACTGGCCTCCTTTCTACACAGTTAACAAATGACAACTA
Organism: Rhinocypha anisoptera; assembly: GCA_011762765.2. Taxonomy (NCBI): domain Eukaryota; kingdom Metazoa; phylum Arthropoda; class Insecta; order Odonata; family Chlorocyphidae; genus Rhinocypha; species Rhinocypha anisoptera. The sequence continues at coordinate 11,763 of WURS02448378.1, forward strand.
TCCCCAGTACTGCTATGACAAAATACCCAATTATAGCAGAGCACATGAAAACAACCGTTAACTGTACTCTTCAGAGATTTCTTATGCCTGCATGAATTGTTAGAACAAATACATAAGCTGCTATTAAGTGATAAGATCATAATAATCAGGCAACTCACAGTTTGGTCAGTAGCGATGGTGGAATAATGGGTTCGCTTTTTATATTCTTCATTTCCTCGCTCAGCACTAGACGTTTCAGATCCCCATCTTCATTCTTAGGCTTGAAACCAGAAAAATCACCCATCTGAAACATTTGTAGACAATCAATTTGCCATTACATTAAAAGGGAAAGGTATACGTTCACAGAGTAAAATAGGAAGAACATTTGGAGGAAAACTAACGTGGAAGAGGATGTTGAAGATATCGAGTGGACAGACAGCATTAGGAATGGGGAAGTGTACAGAAGAGCAGAGGAAGCCAAGTCAATGTGGAGTATGATAAAGAAAATGAGAATGAGGTGGATGGGATACACCCTGAAGCATAATGGGATCGTGAAGAATATGATAGAAGGAAGAATAGAGGGTAAGGCTCTGCTAGGAACGGTGAGGGACAAATATATAGGGTAAATTTTAAGAGATGTTAGAAGGAAGACCTACCGATGGGGGTGAGAGAACTGGCAGTAGACAGGAAAGGATGGAGGGGGCTGCAGTCAACCAATCTTTGGATTGAAATATTGATGACGAACTAAATTGGGGACCAGTTTTCTTATCTTAAATAAGTAGTTTTCTTATATTAAATAGGCAGTTTTCTTAGCTAATAATTACAGGTATAGCTAATAAGATATTTTCTCCTTTTATAAAGGAGAAAATTCCCTTCATAAATAATAAAAGTCAAATAAAAATGGAATACAGGTGTATAATGACTACTTCATAAAAAAATGAGTTATAATATGGTGATACCACTAAGAAGTTGGAAGAGTGGAGAAGATCAATCGAGGAAAAGGGACTGAGCATAAGAATGAAGAAGACAGCATATCCAAGTTTCATGGGAAATGGACAGGATGACATTGTCCACCGTCAAGAGGAAGATTTGCCAAAAGTTGGAGAGTTTGTACAACTGGACTCAGCAGAGGCTGCAGATGGTAAGTTATACGAAGAACTAAACCATAGAGTTCAGTCTGGCTGGAGAAACTGGAGGAAGGGTTGTCAGGAGTGCTATGTGATTGGAGAATGAGTGGGGGAGAGCGAAGATTCACAAGATAGCAGTAGGACGGACCCAATAGGGTCTTGGACGATGGAGAAAAGACACAAGATGAGGCGATGGAAATGAGAATACTAGGATGGATTTGAGGATTAACCAAGTGAGATGAGAATGAGAAATGAGCAAATAAGGGTAACAAAGAACGTGGGAGAATTATCAAAGAGAGAGATATAGATAGATAATTTATTTTGCTCTGAGCATCACCCATAGAGTAACCAAGGTATAGATCTAATACAAACCATGAATAACCTAGTAATGACAGACAATTAATAATGACATTGAGCATTATAAAGGCATTACATATGGATAGTTATATTACATACATAAATAATAACAAAAGTAATTGGAAAAAAGAAACAGAAATAGAAACTATCAAACATAATCAGGATAAACAATATCAAACAATCATCTGGGTAGCATTCCTTGCAAATAATAATATTTAAATTTGAAAATGGTGGGAGAACGAGAGAAAGCATAAAGGAGATGAGTTTTCGAAAATAAACACTTGATTTGATTCCACAGCATATAGTTTATAAACTCATCTGGTTTTGATGTCAGCAGGTTATTATCAAGAGTAGAATTAAAAATACAGAAATAGCAATAGTCTAAATATATTTATGTTTATCCAACTTAGATGGTGGAAAGGAGGATGACTAAGACTGGGAGGGGATGTGGGAAGAAAATGAATCGGAAGAGAGGTGAGAAGCACAAGTCGAGTCAGGCTAAGGGGTGGGGAGAAGGAGGGGGAGGGGGGGGAGGAAGGAAGGCGAAAGCTTTGCCGCGCACGCAGACTGTTTCAGTAGCATTTATTATCAAGTCCCTGGAATCTATGGAATGAACTCATATATATGTTACGCATCGATATTCGTTAAGTCCCTTACACACGACGCCATTTCTTGGGCCGGAAATGGTACTAGAAATTGCCTGGATTTTTGTAGCACCATTCCTGGCGCAACTTATTGCATGGTGTTTTACACACGCTACCAGAGGTCGGTGCCATAGATTGCATGAAAATGGTGGACGCATCAACATATACGATAAAAATAATAAAATACATTATAAATCGAAATTAAAGAGAATACTAACATAAATGCTGTATTTAAGTAGTTGAGATTCGCACGGATCATTACTAACAATACCATAGCACGTTTTACACATTATTAGTGATAGAAAGAAAGAAAGAAAAAATGTATTGCTCCACAGAAAAAGAAAAAACGTCTAAGCACTCTTAAGCAAAAAAAAGACTACAATCGACAACAAGGAATTAATGCAAGGTTTCCCAACGTTTTACGGTCCCCGCAAACCCCTCGAATTTTGATAAATTATCCGGTGCACACTAGTCACGGCAACGAGAAATAAATTATTTGA
>WURS02448408.1:0-14364 GCA_011762765.2 Rhinocypha anisoptera
AATGATTTAAATATAACTTTTTAAAAAAAAATTAAGCCAATTTCAAACCAGATGACGGTAATCCGTCGAAACCGGTCGTGTAAAATAATTCTGTGGAAATACATCCAAGAAAATAAATATTTTTACATTATTGTCACTTTGGGATTCGACCAAGTGACAGCCGCCTCAGTGACTTTGATTCAGTTTTGAGTTAAAAATACATTTGTTAAAACGAAAAAATCAGTGTACGGAGGCAATACCTGTGGAAAACAGACATTATTCTATATATTCATAAATTTTTAGTTTTTTACTGAATATCTAAACTGGAAATTCTGATCCTAACGGAAATACAGGATAGAAATTGAGGGGTCGAACTATGACTGAGATCGAACTATACACTTATTTGCATACGGTATTAAATCATATTAACTCGCGTGTCATTTAAATCTTCTATCACACCAAGTTGGCTGTGGGATTACTCTCTAACGCGTGAAAAATAACCACGTATCCACGTTCTACACATGGGTTTTCCATATTAATCATCCAAATAGTCATACTGCAATGAAGAAAGTGACGTGTAGCAAAAATTGATATGAAAATTCACTGGACGATTTCCAATAAGTAATACTGAATAATACGTTTTATACAATTGAAAAATACAATCATATCATGACAGGCTCAAAAAGCTAAAGAAAGACGGGAAGAAATATAAATGAATCTTTCCTGTATATCCAGAGACCATAGCAAAATTTCCTACATTCCAGAATATAGATGTTTATTTTTATTTAAATTGAGACACTAGTAAATGTTTGAAAATGAAACACAGAATACTGCTAATTTTGTATTCCCACATATAATATATTTTTCGATTATTCCTGCAGGCTTTTATGTCATTCTTTGCGATCACGTAATTTAAGAAAAGTATTTATTGAGGAAACCTTTCATTATTACAATGCCCAAAATATTTTACTAGTTTATTCACTTATGATAATGTAAGGAATATTTCAAGGAATATGACATTAAGGATTATAAACCATACAAAAGCAAATGACTAAATTAATGATTACAAATGTAGTATAATTATATTCCTCATCTTCGTGGATTATCAATTGGAAGTCTGGTTTAAAGCAATTCTTTACGTAGCTCTCTCATTATACTTTTCTTTATGTTTAAGTCTAGTGTTCCAGCACCTATCTCTACAGTTCCGTCTTTCTCAAGTCCTTTCCAACTGTTTTACTAAACTGCCCTGTCATGATATGTGAATGAAATATTAGAAAAATCTTATACCAATAAAAATAATTCATATTTCAATTCATTATTAATAAGGATGTATATCAGATTTTTTCTCACCTGAAATATAAATATTTGCATGCATATGCATGCTTTATTTATGTATTAATTTATTTATATATTTTCGGCTTCCACTCACTACTAATGTTACTTTCGTATCAATCGATAATTGTCCCCTTGCAAGATAAGGTGGGCAGTAGGAATGGTATGATAACGAAACTGTAAATTAATAAATTTAGTGAAATATTTGACTATAATAATTTTCACGTTCTACTGAAGTATGTGAAAATGTGAGAACTGCATTCAATGAGCATCTTTAATCTAGCTCCTCTCACTCATCAATGATACCATTGTTGTTACGTGTTATACCCATTCTAACATCAATCGACTAAAAAAATCATTGTAAAATATGATTTTGCACATTCGATGTTCAGACGGAGCTGGGCAATTTCACAAGGTGCGACCAATCCCAAGTTCCCCGTCCTGGACTCCACGGCGGGGAACCCGAAGGTGACCCGTGCGAAATGTGGGTTGCAAGTCACTGATCGGAAGGCGGAAAAGAGCCATGTACCCAGGAGTGAATTAATGGTGAACTCCCCACCGAGATGACTGGGGGATAATGATGGCCGCTTTGAATGCCGTCCCTTCGCGTATCTATTCTCCCGCTCTCCCCCTCGTCGCTTTGCCTGGGTCGCTCCGTTAACCCTCACAGAAGGCACACACCTCATCGGTGGTAAAGATGAGCGATTTGTCGAACGGAGCAAGAATTGTGAAGTTGATTCGGAGGCCGCGATCGCAAAGGAAACTTCATACGCGTTCAGCCAGTCTTGTGATAATGGTTTTAAATTTATTTGAGCGAGGAGGATAATGGAGGAAAGCAGTAGCAATTTTAAGCAAAAAAAGGGTCTTGACATTACGCTAATTGATTGCTATGATTACTATTACTTTGGAGGAACTAGGGTGATAGTATTTACACGTATTTCAGAAATACTAGATTATCTCGAGAGTGCGACACTATGTAGCTCGTAGTAGTAGTATTTTTGTTTTATAAGGTGCTTCGACGGTTATGGCCATTTCACACCTCTTCAAGTCATAGAAAAAACCAATCTGGGCAAACACAACACCAATGTCCCGGGCGGGATTCGAAACCGCGACCTTTGGGTTAGTCGGCGAGCACGTTACCCACCAGGCTAACCTGGTCGGCGCAACTATGCAACTTTCAGGGTACTGAAAACCTCTTTGACAAATATGTGAACAACATCAATGAACCAAGAGAAAAAATAAAACTTTCTAACGTAACAATATATTTATTAAAAACATGGGCTTCGTCGAATAGTCGAAATATATTTAGGTAAACATGTCGACTGTTCGACTAAACCGGTCGTTTGAATAGTTATATTGTGGAAGTTCAAAGTTTCGTTCATTCTCCTCATCATTAAGTTCCACAAAGATTACCCTAATCACACCGAATTCAAAACAATGGATGATTCATTCACTAATCAACTCGATTCAAAGTGGGACGCAAATCGGTGGCCCGATTTAAAATGAACTTCTTCTTCTTATTTAGCTAGCCTTTAAATCTCATGTTAAATGGAGTCGGCGCTTCCTTCCTTCAACCCTTTCCTTCATAACCCACTCTCTATATTGAGCTTCTTTCCCTCCCCATAATTTGTTTCTCTAACCCTAAGTCATCTTGTCTTCCCACCTTAGCCTTGGTCTTCCTCTCCTTCACTTACCTACTATGAATATCCTTTCTACAATCTTCCCACATAATCCTCGTATTTTGTGTTCCATATTAAAAATGGATAAAGTAGGTAAAAGGACAAAGGAACCGTGAAATATGAATTCGCGTTACGTCACTTACTAACCACTCATTAATACAGTATTTATCACTAAGGTCGGTTTGAATGGAGGGGAGAGAAGAGGAAGGGGAGGGAAGTTAGGGAAGAGAGCTCACCTATGACTAAGCCCAACCGCGAATGAAAATTCACAGAGGCCAGTTCCTTTCCGTGTAGTTTCCCAGGAAGATTTGGTACCCAGAGAAAATGACTCGGATTGGAGGTGTCCAGAGGCTTCATCGGGTCTTGTACACGGGACCATCGTTCTGTAGCCAAGCGCTCTACCCACTCTATTTCCACGGCCTCTTTAACGCAGACACATCTCAAATATTCAATTTCAGTTTCACCACTTTGATTCATTACAGAGAAGCACACACAAATGTTTAATTGCCTCAGGCCCTGGGACTGTGTAACTAACTTTATGGAGAAATTAGGTTGGAACCACTTTCAACAGCATAGGTCGAAGTACAGGTTGGATTTATTGTGCAGATTTCAGGAAGATCACTTCAGGGATTTGGAATATATTGCATGTCTCGTATTCCAGCGGTGGTGGATAAGACCACGTACTTCAAATCAGGGAGCTAGACAGTCGAACAGACAGATATGAAATGCCATATTTCCCCGTATAATTAGAGATTAAAATAAATATGATGACAAACACGAAGTTGATAAACGCTATAGAGTCAGGTGAGATATGGTGGAAACAAACCATAACCTAAGAAATGAGGGCAACTTGCATTTCCACTTAAAAAGCTTCTTCTATATTTCGACATGTTACGCCGTATTACACCCTTTTCAAGTACAGGTTTGAAAATGGTGTAGTGCATCGAAACATGTCGAAATAAAAAAGAAGTTTTTAAATGCGTAAATTGAAAGTTGTCCTCATTTCTTAGATGAAGATGATAGGGTAGTTTGTGTATATATTTTATATTTATAATGCATGTTTTAGAAATTAAAGTTTAATTGGCTCTCTTCCCGCATGATGCATGTTTTTGTCATTGAAATTTTTGCATGTGATTAGTTTCTTTCGGTGCGAATTACATCTGATATGTGCATGTGGGAGTGCATTTCTGGTGGTGTCTCACCCCCCCTCCCCTGCCACACGCCCTTTGCGACGGCTTCACAGGGTATTAAGTAGGCATAGATCATAGATGGAAGTAAAACGGAAACCGAACTGGCGTTCAAATGCGTACTTGTAATATTATTATTTTAAATCGCCACATGTCGGGAAAAATGTCCATTTTCCATGCGTCATGCGTGTATGCAAAGGCCTTCGCAAGTAGTGTGGATTCTCTACCCGCAGCAATTAGCCATTCTGCGTGGGAGACCGAGAAGCGCGACTTGTGGCGGCCAGTACTTCCCACAGGCAGGGGATTCCCGGAGACAGCGGTGACATGAGATTGATGCGCACTCAAGACGGAGAACTCCGCTCCAACGCACTCCCTTGGATCACACTCCGGCAAGGCGGAGTTAACAGGAGGGGGAGATTTTATTGTTGGGCGAGCCTGAAATTTGCAACTCATGGGCCTTGAGAAGCGAGTCGCCATAACATTAACGTATGCGCGTCGAATCATTCCGTGGGGGGGAGGCTTTGAAAATTTCCCTTCATTGGAAACTTAAGAGATCAGTTCTCGTTCTAAAAGAAGGATTACAAGAAAATTCAAACGACGTATCACACCGAAGAAGATGCGCATTCGATATCGACGTTCCATTTGAAACTGAAATATACAGTGGCCAACCTTTCTAATGCACCCTAATCGATTTAAAAAAATTATCTGAGATTTTTCTTCCAGAAAAGTCTTCGTAGTTAGTAGTATCAGTAGTATTTTTGTTTATATAGGGTGCTTCGACGCCAACGGTCATTTCGCAACTATTCAAGTCGTAGAAAAACCCATCTGGACAAACACAACACCCATGCCGTGGGAGGGATTCGTACCGGCGACCTTTGGGTTACAGGCGAGCACGCATCACACCAGGCTATACCCGGTCGCCCCAAAAAGTCATCGTATTTCTTCTTCATGAGATGGGAAAGTCTGACGTGGGTATAATGTTGTTTTATTCGAGAAATCCGTAAGATGGCTATTTACCTGTTAGATATAGTTTTTCTGACATTTTTCTGGGCCGCTCAGTTAATTACAGTTTTTAATGTTTTCCCTTTATTTGAATATGATATGAGAAGTCTATTCCGTAGACTATTGGAGTAGTAGCAGTATTACTGTTTATAGGGTGCTCCTACGGCTATTATCATTTGTACCTCACACATATCAGAAGAAAACGGTATCGGACGAACGCAACACTCGATCCCACGAGGCAGGACTCGAACCCACGCCCTTTAGGTTAACCGGCAAGCACGCTACCCACCAGGCTAACCCGGCCGGAAGACTACAAACTTTCTGCTTATGTATTTACATAAATCCAACTTTGAAAAGTTCACTGATTTGAATAAACGCACCAGGGAAAAAGTATAAACAGAACAAAAATGGAAGATATACACTTACACTTCGAATATCCACATTTACGATGGTCGTTCCACCTTTTACAAGGAATGGATATGTAATATTACCTCTTCATTCCTTGAGAAAGGTGGTACGAAGGACGAACACATAATGTGGTGGGGAAGTTAAAAAAAAACCCACCGATTCTAAAGAGAAAAAAATTGCCCTCAGTCGGCAATCGAAAGTTTAGGGTTCAAATCCCGGCTGTGGGCAATTTTTCCTCTTTAAATTCGGTGAATTTCCCCTCTTCCTCACCCCGAGTTGCGCTCACACTTTTACGTACTATCCCAACTCTAAATTGAATAACATGTTTATTGTGTTATATAATATTATTTTTATGTAACTAGCTCCCTCACGAAGGTAAAATATGTTCAAGAAACGGCTTTTTTGTTAAATCAAAAAGTTCGCGATGTCGTGAATCGCTCATCCCACGCCTTTCCTCCAAGTCCACGGAATGACCCCCTCGGAAGGTCGGACGCTATTGTGACAAGTTAAATGCTCGGGTGGGGGATATGGTGTGCGGTCGCAACTGCCCCTCCTCCCATCCCTCTTGATGTCTCCGTAGTTTAAATTCGGGGTTTACGTGGTGCATACGCACACGTCCACAGGCCGGCACAAAGACCAGAAGAATAGCGCTTTCATGGAAAATCGTACATTTCCTGTCCAGGACACTCACGTCCGTGTACGGGATACACCTTCCTCCTTCCCATCCCCTCCCTCCTCCCCCCATTGCAAGTCCGGAAGCAAACTTCAAAAAGGGTTAACGGAAATTCTGAAAAAAAATTCGCCGAACCCAACACTTTTATCACACACAATGTTGCGTTGCGTGCGTGCTCGCGTTCAATTGTTGCGAAGTTGGAATAATGGGAATGATGAGGAAGAATCATTTTTTTTCTTGCTCCACTCCGCGCTATTGAATAAGTGACCTGCGTGCCACACGGAATAATGACAACCTGCGTTTGCCTTAGAATCAGGCTTTACAGGGGCCGAACAACCAAATGGTATGGGCAACGTCACATGCACGTGGTACGTGGGGAAGAGAGATTTTATTCCAATGCAGAGATATCATTGAAAAATGGTTACGGACGGTTAAGATATTATTATCGATTTTTTCCTAAAAAGATGTATAATCATAGAATGCTAATAATGAATTATTTGGAATGAATGTGCCTGCACGGAGACAGATCGGTGATACGTTAGAGATAAAGTTTTTGAGGTAGTGAAGGCGGGTGAAGGAGACAGTGTACAACAGTACAATAAATAATTAAATATATATACACATATAATTATTTATTTCTTCATCAGATTTATAAAAACCGACCTCAATTTGTATATTGCCTACAACTTTGACATGATGAGAACATGCTTCACCAGATAACCCTCTTAATTATAATGGCATGAATCGTAAATCACTACTCCATTTGCGGTTCCATGTTCGAATGAGAAATAATTATTCTTCACACCATCTGAGAAAACAAATGGGGTCATATTCGTTATATGTACTCTCCACAAATGACTCCTACATGTTTTAACGATGAATTTACACAAGTGGCTTCAGACACAGGCGTAAAATTCAAGTGTGAAAATATAGCTACTTTTGCCGAATGTAGCATTGAATATATGTATAAATGCCAATGACTGAGGAAGAGTAACGAAATTGGACAAATGAAACCCATTCAATGGCTGTAGAAGAAACAAAGAAGCATAACGTGTTAGCTGATCATATATGGAAAGAACCCAAAGACTTTTAAAGAAAACGTGTCATTCGTCAAATCACATAAGCCACCATTGATTTTTAAACATATGCACAAAAATAAGTTTATTCTCTTAGGTAAATTAAATAATGATTAAAAGAAATTAAATAAATAATCCGTGGTCTTCAAAAGAGAGGATGGGGAAGGTGAGCATGCAATCTCATCCTTTCAAACAATATAAATGGCAAATGCAAAAAAAGTACTATTCATCGATGCCGATATATGTGCCGAAAATTTGAGTAATGCACGAAGAAGAATTTTATTTTAACTCTTTCATCGGGCTTGGAATACCAATATTACTGGGGGAAATAGAATTCTAGTGAAGCCTTTTTTTATAACAAATTAAAAATGGTCAATTTAGTGTCTAATTTTTTCAAAGGATATCAAGTATTTTTACTTGGTCGTTCGCTTCTTTGATCATAGTACTCATAGTTTAAAATAACGTTCCCCGTCCCGCACATTTTCCTAAAATGAGTTTCCTTCGTAAGAAACAAACCGCTAGTCATTGCTTGTCCGTAGCGGTTCGAAGAAGATCTATCTTTAAACCACACAAGTCAGTTTTTCAGCCACGATGTCCTGCCCATTCCTACTTCCATCTTTCTCTGTAGGATCAGATATAATATTTCATAACCTATGTTGTTATTCATAATTTGTACTACGTATTTTAGTTCTGGTTCTTAGTTGCTTTCTTGTTGGTCCAGGAGTAGTTTTTTTTGCTTATTAATCCTTTATAGGATAAAAATATTAATAATGTGTTCCGTCCATGGGATTCTTAAAATACGTGGGTTCGAACAAATTTCGATTTCCCCAAGTTTATTGCATGAAGCCTCTGCGTTTGTCCAAGATTCAACACCAACGCATGACATGTATTTTCATTTGTGATGGAATATTTTGCATTTAAATAGCTTCTCTGATTGTGTATCACATCAAAATATGCCTGTGGGAATGCATGCCTGGTGATGGCTCATTCATCCTCTGCCACACCCTCTTGCGGTGGTTTAGAGGGTTAATCTTAATAACGTTAATCTTAATAACGGCGTTAACATCTTCTAAGGCCTCGCGAAATATTAGATACGAATGCACGTTAAAAATTTAATGGCAATAATACACGGCCCTGACGGACTCCTCTTTTGATCAAAATGTCTTCAGAATCCTCACCTTGAGATATCATCCTCCCGAGACTGCGTTGGACGGCGCGCGCCTTGGCGGCGTGTCGTCGACCCCGAGAGGGAATCCGTCCCCTCTTGCATGTGTGTGGGGGGGGACCGCACCGGGTGGGGATAGTCAAGAATGACGAGGAAAGTTCTGGTAAACGCCAGAAGCGTCCAGCGTTCAACTTCCCCTCGTGCTGCGGGAAGAGGTGTTTATCACACACGAGGGTGGCGAGCGTGAGTGAGTCACAAATCACGAGATTCACCACGCACTTTCTCCACACGGCAAGAAGGGGGAGAGTTTGGGGGATGGGTGGACTGTGTGTAAGTCTCCGAGTATAGATATAAATCCGACGATAGTACCGTATTGTATCTCACGCTCATTAAACCGAACCGAGAGTACGCTGCGAGCGAATGGGATCCTGATGAGGCAGTCGTTGGTTTTGGGATTAGGTCGAGTGCAACGTTTAGCAGAACTAGATTTGTGATGTCTTATGATCATCCCAGCAGTGTAACGATGTTATCAGAGGGATTATGTTGGGAACCACTCGTTGAGCGTGGGTTGAAAGACGGGTTAAATTCACTGTGCAGATTCCAGGCGGAGAAGAGGCTGAAGACATATTACAATCCCCGTGCAATTACGGTAGATCAGACCACGGATATAAAATCAGAGAGATGGACTGTAGAACGTAGAGTTGTAAAATATTATTTTAACCTCGTAGAATTGGGAATGAAAATAAATATGATCACAAGCACGATGATGATATGATAAGTAGTGTACATATTTTTGTACTTATATTGCATGGAATTTAATTAAATATAAATTGAAAGTGTTTCCACGTGATATTAATATTGTTCTGTCACCGAATGTTTGCAGGTAAGTGTTTTCTTGCTTGGTGAATGCTTTTGCCCTTTACTTAAGCGTATGCATACTTATGTCAACTCACCTCCTGCCACACGACCTTGAGGCGGCTTTCAGTCTAATTCATAATTGTAGATGTCTTTTTCCGGCTTATAAATCACTATTTTTTCCCAAATAAATCAATAGAAAATTAACTTGCGTCTTTTGTGGCGAGTGAAAATATCTGATTTGGCCTCTAGACTACCAGCAAGGTGTTTTCGATGACACGGTAAACTAAATTCCGAAATTCGTTGTGTCAGGCGTAACTCGGAGAAATTTGCTCAGAAAATTAATGCAAAGAAAACGCTTGGTAATTACACAGAAAATTGTATTTTATTCGCATCAATATGAGTTCCGAAAACTGCTACTTCATTTTCGAACCAATTTAACTTTAGTATGTTGCAATAACTTTTCAATGACTATCGGTGGTTACAATCTTTGACAACAATAAATATGGCTAATTTTTTTTCCTGTAAAATTAGTTGAAAAATGCGTGATACGGGTCTCATAAACGGAAGTATGAATACTCGGCCGCTTATACAACACGGGAGGCAATGTATAAACGTCACGGTATTTGTTTAAATCGTTCGTTAAATGATCGCTTCTCACAATCCCACCAAACAGTATCGAGGTGTGTGAGAAGGCTTTTTTCTATTTCCCGGAATACGTGATCATAATTAGGGTGGGTTTTAAGTGTGCCTTAATAGCGGAAAATGCGTTAAGTTTTGTTCGGCTAAGAAACGAATCCTCGGACGACATGGCGTTGGTGATATTATGTCCTTCCCCCTTTGTCCTCCCCCATCTCTCCAATCCGTGGTTGACGTTGACATTATGAAAAGTCAACGACCACGTCACTAAAGAAGGCCGCCATTTCGTTTCGAAATCTTTATTTCCAATTATTGTCACTACACGTCGAATAAAGTCAGATCAACGTTATGGTTTGGGTGTAGTGTGGACCACAAAGGGCATAAGTTAAAATGAACGGAGAACAAAGTGCTGGCCTCTCCTTCTTCCTAGTATCAAGCGTCAGATTTCAGGGCAGATAGGCATTTCATTTGCTACACGCCGCCTTCGGTTTCCTAAAATACCTCGACGAAAATTTCGCAATGCTTGTTCCACTTAGAGTATTTAATCGCGTCGATCTTATTTAATATGTAACCTCCGCCCTTGACTATAGTACGTCACATCAACGAACCTAGTCGTAAACTTGTTACGTTATTTTCCGTGAATATTTTATCGGAACGGCAGTGGCTATCGACGATACGGAATTTTATCATGATATACCGTGGACAGAAAATAAATTTTTTCATAAATCACAAACGGTACCATTGTATATACAAAACGGCTGCTATAAAGTACGAATTATGAATATCCCGGCAATATTGTGTGGAATTTGTATTCACTTATTACATCTAGGGCATCGCATTGCTATAACCGTCGGGTCTATCGACTCTTTTTCAAAGAAGTATCCTTGACTTTATGCCAGCGTTTCGGGATAGTGTGTATTCCCCCTCGGTATCATACTTGGTCCTGGTTAAGCGAGCTCGTTGTAAAATTCAAGTTTATGGATGATTTCTAACATTCAACCTCTCTTGAATATTCCCTCGGAAAGCAGAAATAACGATCACATAACGCTGCTTGTAAAGTGCGTCACTGACATACGCCATTTTTTACATTCGATATCGCATTTCCTGATGAAGATAATGTATTAATATTGAAACGTAAGTCCCATTAAATTACTTCAAATTGTGGGAAAATGCAGTGATTTCTATATGGAAAAGTAATATGCCACTAAGTAGATTTTTCCTCAAGGTAAAAAAGATATTTTTAGGAAGGCTACTGAGAATGAATAATAGGCTGCGTAAAAACGGTAGAGGAGTAAATATATACTAACACTGTGACTGCGGGCCACGAGTTGTCGATGGTTTATGGCCTTGAAGAAAAGATGCTCTCTAAATGGGCCCAACACGGGAAAAATTTAACTTGTTGAAACAGGTGTTTTCCGCAGAGCATGGAGAGCGAAGGAGCATTGTGACGACACCCATTGTTCGCAAATGTGACACGGATAACGTCGAAGGTTCAAAACAGAACGGGCACAGAATATGGTTTCGCGAAAGCTGTACTGTGACAGGTGTAGCTTGACTCGAAAAAAGAAAACATACAAACTAGAAAAAAATCAAACGATAACCACTCACAGATTAGAGAAACCATTAAAAAACATTATCAGCCCAATCATTTGCATCCAGGTTTCGATAATCCTTCGACGAATAGCCGTGAATTTGGCACCCGATAAGTCCAGATACGTGCCGACCGTGATTATATTTCGCTGCCTTCTTCAGTAACTCCAAATTTTAGGTCTCTCGTTCTCGCTTTCGCTATTAAAAGCACAGATATTGTCTGTTAAGTGTGTAAAAATATGACTGAATTAAATTTCTGAATGGAATCCTTTGTAGAAAAACTTGCTAAATAAAAGAGAGATTTTAATTTCAACATCAGCCACTACGTATTTATCTCAGATTATTCACTGTGAGGATGAGGTTTTAATATTATATATCTCGGCGTCTCTTGAGGGAAGAGGTTTCGACACTCCAATAGTTGCGCCGTAAAATATAAGAGTTGAATAAACAACTTGAGGTGCGACAATTGGTTGTGATACATCTCAATTTCAGCCGATGGGGAAAATATCGTAAATGTCCATTAATTGCGACTTATTTCTCAACTTACCTATTATGACTGCCACAGGACAACCCCAATAAACCTTGGACGTAGAATAATTCAAACTGAACATGGGATATTGAAGATTGCTTTTGTAAAATACAATGTGCTGAGTACGCTGATGGAAGCAGTAAGACCACGTACACGTCTTATTCTTTATGTATATGAAAATAAATTTTATGCATGCTTACGGAGATAAAGACTAAATCACTCATTTATGCGAGAACCACGATGGTATGAATGGTTGATATACTGCGATGGCAGCTGACATGTTTGGTTGGACTGCCACAATAGGTAAACCAATCTTCAGACTGTAAATGTAGAAAGATTATCAATAAAGGATTCTGAGCACCGTGCCGACCCTCATAATTTACTTATGTTTCTCTCATTTCTGCAAACAGCCGACGAGGAATAAGGCAAAAAAGGCATCTTAAGTAAATGATGATAGTATACTTATAGTAAGTGGGAAACTAATGGTAGAAGTGAAAGACTATAATGGAGGGAAGAATAGGTACTTGAAATAGAATGATAGGTGATAGGAAACAAGCGGAGTTGAAGAGGGAATCATGTTAAGGCGGGGCTCAGTAGTTTTCATTGGATGTTCATCAAAAACCTACCTACCGAACCCACCCTAACCTAACCTTCCTACTAAGCCGGAGCTTAGGGAAGAATAGGTTCTTGAAATAGAATGATAGGTGATAGGAAACATGCGGAGTTGAAGAGGGGATCATGTTAAGGCGGGGCTCAGTAGTTTTCATTGGATGTTCATCAAAAACCTACCTACCGAACTCATCCTAACCTAGCCTTCCTACCTAGCCGGTAGGTTACCCTTTCATCATCATCAAAAAGTTAATAATTTCCGTTCAACAATACCTATTTTGGCAAGAAATATCGCCGTGTGAATCGACTCAAAGTGAAAACTAACTTCTGCACAACCATTTATACGGAATCCTCTTTCTGCAGCCCGATTCGCAATCACTGCTATAATCAACAATGCGCTAAATCTTCATAAATAATAGCGCGAAATAAAGTCATTTAAACGGACAGAAAGTAATATAGTTGCTAATGGTTCCGCGATATGATGGTGAAGGTGGCCGCATGGGGTGGCGGGCCATTAGATGGACACCCTATTTAATCCATAAATGCACAACAATTTATTCTATTCATATTGTGCGTTTGGAATTTCGAGGAGAGTCCTAATGTGAATCTTCGGTCTTGCAAAGTCATAAGATCCACCCTCGGGAGGAAGCGCACCTTACAAGCAGCGTTCTGTGATCGTTATTTTTGCTTTCCGAGGGAGAAAGTGTTGGGAATTGCCCTAAGAGGTTGTGTGATGTGTACGGGTCCGCCGCCGTCCGGAGTATTTAAGAAATTATCGATAAACTTGAGTATTCCAAAGAGCTCGCTTGACCAGGACCAAGAATGGTACCGATGCGCACTAATATCCCGAAACACTGGCGTAAAGCCAAGGAGACTTCTTTGAAAAAGAGTGGGTAGATCCAACGGTTACAACAATGCGATGCTCGCGATGCAATAGTTAATATGCTCAATAGTTAGATATAATCAATATGTGCATATCTCCATTATCGTGTTTTCTTCCCCGTGCTCTTTGTTTTTTTGTATATTTTTTATTTGTCTTTGTCTATTTACAACAGTTTCGCCTGGATTTCACCAGGCGTCTTCAAGTCGAAACTGTTGTCAACCGTACACGAGAAGAACGCGGAAGAAAACCCGAAAAAAAGAAGAGAATAATGGAGAAATCCACATGTCCGGAACCCCGCGGAAACCTACCACTCAACATTTGTATGCCCAATAATTTTGGGAGGGGGGGGGGGAATATATCGTGGCGCGTCACTTTTTGAACGCTCAGATACAGTATATTAATCCACTCCTCCTCTTATTAATTTGCATACGACTCCAGGGCCAAGTTTTGAAGGTTTCCATTTCTCTCTTGACCTTTCTTTTTCGATGGTCTGTGATTGCGATTCAAGGAAGTGTCTTGATTTCTCCACTGCGTCGCCTGCTATTCGGAGCACCACAATACGATGACAGGTACTCGCCAATTTTTCCCCCGGAGTGTATTGCGTAGGAGGAGCCCGAAAGGATAGGCGCACGTACCCAAGTACCCGTCAAAAGCGGTTGAGAAGATCAATTTTTTTTGCGGATAGGTGACCTGTTCGACGTCATTAATCCCTGGCGGCGGCACGATTGGGGGGAGATGCGGAGGATGGATAGGCGCGG